>DWAV01000125.1:0-27887 GCA_018231305.1 Noctuana lactifera
GCCCAAAGGGCCTCCGACCAGGTTTAACGACTGTTATCTGTCGATAACAACCGGGACCGACGGCTTAACGTGCCCAGAGAGTAACGTAGAGTACATAGGAACTATTAATTATGAAATCGACGCGGACGAAGACGCGGGCACAGTAAATTATATTCAGAGATATATCGAACACCATTTGCCACGTTTCTCATCCACATCTGCCGAACAACTCAGGCATGTTACATTCACTACGGTTCACTGGGCCGAGTTAATAGAGAGAGACAAATATCGTATCAATACTACTTATTAGATAAGTACTTATACAATAAAATCCCGGCCTCGCACGGTTTCAATGCTGATACTAAATACACTACAGAAAAACTGTGAACGTTTATACATATAAACCTTCCTCTTCAATCACTCTATTAAAAAATACTCCATCAAAATCCGTTCCGTAGTTTTAAAGATTTAAGTATACATAGGGATATAGGGACAGAGAAAGCGACTTTGTTTTATACTATGTAGTGATACATACCTATTTATGATTTGATAAATTGTTCTTATTATCAATCTAAGCTTTAGTGTTTTGAAAATTTGGAAAGCACAGACAATTTAGGTAAAGTCTAAGCTAAAGCCAAATAAAAGTGACGGTTATATTATCAGAATACCCATTAATAACCTCCCTTTGTACTCGGGACACTTCGTTAGCGCCATGACCATGAAACTCCCTAATACTAGTGGGACCAGACTTTCAACATTAAATCGACATTTTGTACTTACTCGTACCTACTTATTTGATGTTATTTTGCAATACTCCAGCATATGAAAATTCTTTAAAAATAGCCACAAACTCATAAACTCAGTTCAGTTCTCAATAAAAAAACACACAAAGCTGTTCCATGCAAACTGACACAATGCAATCCACATTGCCATTGTCATCCACATTCCTAAGTACCATTGTTCAATGACTTTCTTTAAAATACCTAATATCTATCAACAAAAATAGAAGAACTAAAGTAGAACTGAGGTAGTTGCACAATGATCACCTAAAATATAAAAATCCCTAAATATGTATTTTATTTATTTAATAAAACTTTGTCCGGGGCGGATGTAGATACAATGTATTCTTGTAGCATGGTGACTCTACACTCTTGCAGACACCCCACTGTAGGGAATTAGAAACCTCATTGGCGGAATGTCAAACAACAAACTATTAATGAAATATTGCTACCGGGGGAATATTCTATTGTTTTTAATAAAAAAGACTACAAATTATAATTTTGTGCATAGATCTGCTAGGGCTTGCGACAAACTTAATGGTTTATTTTGAACTAGCATAAGATTTTATACTATTAGGCCAACAATTAGTTCAATATCGTACATATTTTAAAGGCATAAAGGAGTAATGCAATAGTCGTTATGGTATTGTAGGTAAGGGCTCCACAAATTAAGAAAAAAGTCAGTCGATCGTATGTTTCGAGCTAGATTAATTCTTCATTGATGATACTCGTATATAAAACATCGAAGCATTTTAGTGTAACTATGTATTGTATGTTTACATGGCAACCCACTTCATGTTAGTGCGAAATGGATTTCTGCCATCGGCGTGTTACGTAATAAGATAACTTGAAATAAGCCGAGCTGGCACGTATACAAATCCTACATGGTGAATATAAATAGTTAGACTTAAAATATAAAACAAGTCTTGTTCATTATTATACGTAAACATGCCAGAATGGATAGTTGCGATTTTGAGGAATAATAATATAACCATGTAGATATTTATACTCATTTATTTCTGGTCATAAAACGCATTATGACAGGATCTCAAACCAATGTCTCAGCGTTACCACTGTCGGTACTGCGCTCAGTGGCATATCCAAGGATGAAGTGGGTAAGTATTCTGTTAGGTATGTGTGCATAAATATACTTAGGGTACGTGCGTGTGTGTGAGTGGCTACGACCACCACACGTCACCACGTCAAATAAACATTGAGATGGTAACCGGCTTGCATTCCAGTCGTCTCCCGTACTCCGATATCCATCAAATTCTAAGTCGAAATCCTGGTGAAACAAGAGTTTTCAGCAGTGGAATAGTAAAAGCAGCTCTATTGCATCTAACTTTAAATGTGCCATTTGACTAATCCTCTCAATGTTATGAGGATCTTTTGACGTTGGTAGGTACGTCCCTAGGTCCTGATTTTCTTCTACAAATCAATTAGAGCAACCCAACCAATCAACAAGCACGCACTCAGCCGACCTTAATCAATAGTTTGCTTGCAATCAACACGAATAAAAATTGCATTCACGTATTGGGGCATATTTTAAGAAAAAAATGAAAATACGTCAATTTATTCTCGCCGAAAGCCATTTCATTCCGTTAATTGAATCAGCCGCGAATATAAAGTTCCGTTCCGTTTTTTCCGACAGAGCAAAACCAACTCGGGTAGCTAGGTACTGTCAAAAACGCATGATGGAACGACCGGCGTATTTTGTGATGTTTTTGTTGTTAAAAGTTTCAGGCTAGCGTCACCCTTTTTCTTGTTTACTGTTCGGAAAATGTATACCGCCAGGGATTTATCACAATCTCTTCGGTGATTAAAGTTAAATAATTTAGCTTAAACGTAATACCGTAATTGCGTAACATTAGTTAAGAATTAGGCCTCTTATTCAAGGGTTCAAATTCCAGTAGGTACCTACTATTGTCTTTTCTAAATTATGCGAGTCATTAGTTGTAACGGTGAAGGAAAACTTCGTGTCAAAACCTGCATAACTAAGAGCTCTCGAAATAGTTACATGTGAAGTTTACCAACCTGCAAATTGCCAGTATTGGTGGACTATGGCCCAAATCTTTCTAATATTTCAAAAGCGACCCAAGCCCAACATTGAGACATAAAAAGGGTTGAAGGTTTTAACAATATTACATTTCATCATAATGATATCATGTTAACGTAAAGCACGCTAGGGAAAATCTTAAAACAACAAATATATTATCTTTAATTTTATTTATTGCAATATACTCTTTTGATATTTCGTGTACAAACATTAAAATGTACATCATTTCTTAGAGGAAAATATAATATACAATATCATTTATATATTACATAATATCGAAGATACATCAAAATATTACATTTTCAATAATTACTCTTAAACTAGAATGCTACGATCACAGATATTATTTTATATAAATATTTATTACAGTTATAATTATTATTGCAATTTGATATTATAGGTGGAATAATTTTGATCTTTGTTTATTTCCTTTGACATTTATGATGATTTATTTATAGTTGGACTTTTTATTTTTGTAATCACTGTTTATTATATTTTGTTATTTTGCTATTGGCCTAATTTCTATAATATTATTTAAATATCATTGTAATTATATTATTACTTGTAAAATTCTTCTATTAAATTAGAACATCCTGTTAGTAAGTTTGGAATAACTAAATAACATTTACAAATATACCTAATATAACTGTCAGCAAAGTATTAAAATGTAACATAAGACTTAAAATATAAAAACCACATTTACAATTAGATATAATCTCGTATTGTATTAGATGGAATTGTAAAAAAAACAAGTGTTATTTAAATTACAATATTACAATATTAATCACAATTCTGAAAATTCGTATTGAACGAAATACGAATAACAAAATTCACTGCATAAATGAATAAGTTATGTCACTTAATGAGACATTAATAAAAGGTATTATAATCAATAAATACTTATTGTGATGTACTATCCGTGTATAAAATTTTGATTTGATTGTAAAAAATATAAATACATTGTTGTATAATTGCACCATCTCTTGTCTAAAATTTAGTCAATATAATCATTTAAATAGTAAAAAAACTTAAGATTCACAGTCTCATACAGATATTATGTTTTAAAGTGCCTTTGGTACAGCCATGACAGCACAGAATTGAAAGCTAACTCTTCCGAATTGATAAAACACAAAGTCGAACCCTAAAAACAAATAACACAAGGCACATTTTTAAACGCAATGTATGATCGGTATGTGACCGTATGCCCGCGGGATGTAAATTGATTTTAATATTGGACGTTTTAGAATTTCGATTTGCTTCCAATGTGAATTTTAGTTTTTTTATATCAATGCAGTATATATATATATATACAATTATTGTTACCGTTTAATTTATTTTAATACAGTCCACACACTCTGTTTGCCGGCAACGCTTTGTCTGAAACAAAAAATTATACTTTTATACAAAACCGCTGGTATTTGAACCCAGTCCTCTGAAATAAGGGCCCTAATTTTTAACCAATTAATTTGTAACTCTTTAAGTATAAATAAGGCTTCAGAAACACAGCCCCACACTAGAATTTCCTGTCGTGGGTGCCATGGACACACACAAACACCAAGACCGAGAACAGAAATTAAAATTTATCATTTAAATTTTTGCCTCGTCGGGGATCAAACCCGGGACCCTTCGTAGTGGACTGACGTGGTAACCACTACACCACGCGGGGCTTTAGTATTAATAAAATTACTTAATTAATTAATTAATCAATTTTATCAGAATAAATTTAATCTGTGAATCTATTTCACTCACCTATCATTTTTGGATACGGCAAATTGAGTGTGTCCATTATATGTATGAACTCTTTCAAACTCTTGGTCAGCCTTGGGTTGTATTTCTTCTCTTCCCAAACCGTTGTTGCAGTCTGTCCCTTGTAATCATGAGCTGGATACAATGTGTAATATTCTGGCAGAGTGAATATCTTTGTGTGAACCGATTCGTATAGCTTCTCGGGTGAACCTTCTTGGAAGTCAGTGCGACCGCACCCTCGGATCAGGAGTGCATCACCTGTGAATGCCATGTTCTGGAATTGAGAGTATATGCAATTTAACTAAATCTTTTTAGGTGGTAGAGTTTTCAAAGGACGAGAAAATTGGATAAATAAATAAAGCGTCACACTCACAACCCCGAACTAGGATTTCCTGTGTCGTGGATGCCATGGACACATACAAAGACAAATACACAAACACCCAGACAAGGAACCGAAATCCAAACTCATCATTTGAATTCCTGTCCCGGAACCCAGAACCCTTCGAATGATGGACCACTACACAACAGGGAAAATTGCATAGCCATTATAAGTGAGAAAAAACTGGACAGCCATTACAAGTATTACCTGATCATGACAAATATATGTCAGACAGCCATTGGTGTGGCCAGGGGTGGACTTTGCCAGTAGCTCAAAGCCACCAAACCGAATCACTTCTCCATCATCCACATATACATCGGCCTGGGCGCCGGAGGCCTTGCCTATGAGGCTCTTGGTACCGGGCAGAATCGACTTCAGTTTACCAGTGCCAGTGATGTGGTCTGCATGCATGTGTGTGTTCACTGAAAGAAGTGGAATTTATGTGGTAAGTATATCAATGTGGCTCAAATTGTACCATCGCAGGGAAGATAAAACACTTCATGACCCACTGTTAAGTAAGACCCACTGTTATTTATACTTTTGAACAATACAAAGTATTGGAACCAAGATGGAACCTTATGGACATTCTGTTGGTGACGTCGGTGAAGCATTCTCTGTCAGTCAAGTTTTGAGTAGTGAATAAACCAATGAAAGTATACCAAAAATAATAGAAATTGAATTCGAATAGTTTTTAAAGATAATAAGAATAATAACTCAATTATTAACTTCTTTAATTTATAATAACAGCAGAAGATTAATGCGCGAAAGTGACTTTGAAGGTTTTCTTATATGTTTAACAAACTAAATGTTATACCAACTTACTAGCATAAACAAGTTTGAAACCAAGATCTTTCACTAAAGTAGCATCCCTCTCAGCATGTTCCATCACTGGGTCTATAAGCACTGCTTCACGAGTCTTCATGTCGCCAAGTAGATACGTGTATGTGCTGCTGACTGTATCGAACAGCTGGAAAACGCAATAAAGTTGTTATTAGATTAAATCTGAAAGAATTTAAATGATGAATTTAGATTTTCTGTAATCGGACTCGGCTTTGGAATTGTGTACTTGACTTTTTATGTGTCCATGGTATGCACAACACATGGAATCCTTGTGTGAAGCATTATTCATCTTATTCAAAACCGTAAGGCTTTTATTCAAATCTTATGCCAGACACACCATTTTTAGGAGCTAAAACATAATTCCGGTAGTGCCCTTTAATCACCCTTAGAGCACCATCTTCTTCTAGCTAAGATAGTAAATAAAACCCTCGGTTGTTCTAATGCTGTTTACACCTTAATTCCTTTAAAAATAAAAACATACCTGCCTAAAAAAGAATGATGAACTTGGCGCTACAGTGGAAGACATCCTCACTGTTGCCACAACTCTTGATACTCTGGCCATCATCTCTGTCTGCCTCACTATATGTAGTGGAATCTTTGTCAACATCCTGAAAATAAAACAATAGAGTGATGTAATATCATCACATCTTATAGGCAATAAACATAACAATTGCATCAGTATTTTTTGAGCTATTGTTTGAGCATAAGCACTGATTAGAATGCTTTTATTATTATCGTTATCAGTCATCAGTTGTAAACTTTTGATCAATGAATAACAGGAGGCATTAGGTTTAACCTATGTGGTAGATACAGATTTTACAATTATTGTTTATTTAAAGTTATTGAACCTGTCTTAAGTTGAATCAGACATATTTTATTTAACCATGTAGGTACTTGTTTACACTACTGATAAGTATTAAGTGTAGTGGCAATATTTGCTTTCAGATGCCAATAAAGAATATTTAATATATCAGTCATTCGTTAAAAATTTGCTCAAAATTCTTTTGTTTGTCTTTACAATGAAATAAATAGGTACATAATTTTACTGATTATCACACTTTTTTGTTATTTTATCATCTGTACAATGTCTATGACAAAATGGAAGTTGAATATTATTTATGGTAATAAGAAAAATTTACAGCTAACATAAATAAAATGAGCAAATTGAGTTTCTTAAATTCCAAATACAAATTGATAAAGAACACAGTCAATGATAAGAATTTTATAACTTTATCATCTATCTGATTATTATGATAATATGCAATTTATATTATTATCGTGAACAGCTAAAAATAGAAACAGGGGCCAAAATAATTATGATGGAAATTAGATGCCAATAAATCAGGGAAGAAAGAGCTGCAATATAGTAGCCTGCTATAGAAAATAAATTGGGTGGATCATTTCACATTAACGATACAATGTTATTGGTACACATGCAATAATTATACATAACATAAACCTTATGTGAGATGATGTCATCAACTAAGCCATAATATTTATTTAAATATAGATGGATTATGTAACTCATACTGCACCTTTTGTTTTATTCAATTGTCTTTTTTAAATTTCTGTACACACAAAAATTAATTGACATACAAGTAAAATATTAATAGTTAAGTAAGTAAAAGGTAAGTATCCTGTATCGAATAACTGTTAATTCCATACAGGATTTTCTAGCAGCATCTGCAGTCAGTTTTTTGTATTTGCATGAATATGCAAATGCCAATGTAACATAGGTACATAATATATTATGTAGTTCATTTTATTTGGCAGTGGTTAAAATTTATATAGCTTCGAGATTTTACGAACGATTAAGAGTTATCGGTAAATGGCGATAAAGACAATGTTACTGTACTTTACTTTACTAGTTTACTAGATAAATGCCATTTTTCAAAAGTACCTAATTCCGTAGAAAAGAAATAATAATTAAAAGTTACACTTACTCACCTTCAATCTCGGTTCAGGCGGCACGTACAACTGCAGATCGGTAATATAATTCTATAGATATATTTACCACCGGCTTACAAGCGGTTTATCACCACGACAGTATCGGAGGTTTATTTTTTAGATAACGAAGCGAAGTACCTATGCTGATACCAGCTTGCCTGGCGACACTAAGATTATTATACCGTGGTTGGTTGTAGATTAAAGCTGGAACTTTACAACGCTAGAATATAACACACGTCATGTCAAGTGGACGACTTGCAAGAACCATTAAAATTACACTTTATATATCTTTAAAATTATTACATTCTCAATCTCAGGTTTCACAACTCAATCAGCTGCTCTCTTTCTGCTTGCTTGCTTACCAACCAAAAATTGACAAAATGTCATGTCAAATTCAAATGACATGAATGACATGACAGCATTGACAGTTAATAAGAGTGACAACTCTGACAACTGACGGATGACAGAAATACGTTTTTTTTTGTGTGCACTGTGAAAAAATGTTGTAAATTGTTTATTTTTGTTAAATGAGTACATACTTAAGTTTTCAGTAGGTAGAATCCAACGAATGGATTTTTTTATAAAAACACAGTAGGTTCTGGGCAATGCATTAAAACAACAGGCTGAATAATACCGTAAAAATGATGATAAAATATAAACTGACAAATGTTAAATGTCAACTTTTGGTGACAACTCTAATTAGAATGATAAAAATTGTGTAGAAAATTAAAATGTAAATATAAAAATTTTAGTAACAAAACGAAGTTTTAAATACTATTTATAAGACCTAAATTTTATTTTTATCCAAACAATCAATGCAGTAAGTATCTAACATATTTTATTGAAACCATTGGTTTTGGTTTTGAAAGTCTTTAACATAATCACATAGTTTTATTATTCCTGTACCAAATAGGAACAAATAAATACATTAAAATAAATTTACAAGGTTTTTTGTGTTCCAATGTTTGTTGTATTTCCGTCTCTATCTGAGCAAGGAAAGTATGAAAAACAAACATCTCTACATTGAGACTCCATAGACTATAGACTAAGAGGCTATTTCTATCTCATTATGTTACACTCATCTGGCAGCACCCGCAGCACGTCATTGACCTCCTTCACATCCCCACTCCGACCAGTCAATATTTTGCTATCGTACACAAACGGTGGGTTTCATGTGTGCGTAAAGCTAGTATTGCGTCTGTGCAATGTATTGATGTAAACATTCTCTTGTCATTTTATTTCAGTGCGTTTAGATGATCGTATGGGAATCCTGTAAGGCGCGACTGAAGAAAATCATATGTGATCAGCTGATTTTTGCGAATCAGAGACTCTCAGTGATGTGCTGTTTCTAGTTTAAGCTTAATCCTCAATACTATAGGCACTGAATCGTTGTGCAAGAAAATTCTTTGTTTAATGTTGTGATTTTTCCATCTCTGTGATGAAAATTTAGAGTGGACTTTACTCCAATAATAAATCCTGACGGAGCAATTTAAGATTTAAAGAGTCATTTTAAAATTAACTACTAAATGGTCTAGCTTGACGGAGGTGTGAAAATCGTAAGTACCCATTCATTCTTTTGATAAAATTGTATAAGATTTTTAAATGTTCAATCTTTACCTACTAAGTATTTATTAGTAATCGTTATTAATGTGTGTTGTATAGTAGGAACCTGTTTATCTGATGATAGTTGTGACGTTATGTCTACTTCCTATCTACGATCTATAATTATTTAACATAAACAAACAACTTCCTTGTTGTAGGGTAGCTCTAAGCGTTATACCTGTATGCGATGTATTAACTATATTAAATAGATATGTTACCTGTACCTACAACTACCTAGGATTGTGTAGTAAAACTGTAGGTTTAATATTTTGGTAGGTATAAAATGTTTTGCCATTTTAAAATATTTTTTTTTACAATTTTTTAATTTTTCAAAACAATTTTTCTTTGCGGGTCTGCTGTGAGAGATTCCTGTTTAGAAATAAACAGTATTTTTGTAAGTACTTAGGTACTTACTTTATTATCTGTATTTCAAATTTGAGTGATAAAAAAATGGTACCTACCTTTTCTACGTCTTGCATACCTATCTATCCTAGGTACCTACTTACCTACCATTAAAATTAAGTCAGATAGGTAACTAAGTGAATTTAGGAAGTAGGCTATATTTATTTCCGTGTTAAATCAACAGTACCTACAAAGAAAATAATTTTGGGGGTGTTCCACACGATTTGCTTTTCACCTTTGCATTAATTTGTACTACAAGTGTACCTATAATAATATGCTTTACTACAATAGGGTTAGGTATATTACACCTTGCACGATGTTAATTTACAGAACACTAGCAACACCTGCACATTTAAATAACATATGATATTATATATATATATATTCTTAAATCTAAGATAGTTATTTTCTTAATTTATTTTTTTATATAAAATATTAGAATTGATTGTAGAGTAGGTATTGGGGCTCTACCTTCATTATTTCGTTAAGTTTTAATCTTCCACCCTCTATAAACTGGCTTCATCTGACACGGTATAACAAAGAAAATAAAAGTAAAAAAGGCGCAAGCACACTTGACCTAATTCTCAGAACCTCAGGTATGGTAGAGTCGCATAGTGTTTTCAGTTTAGTAGACTCGTTAAAAGGAAATGCATAATATTTATTGAAAACACTCTACCTATAATACATTTATTTACATAAAAAATACAATTACAAGCTTAAGGAGATAGAACCCTGTCGTTAGTGTGTTGACGGCATCTTGGTCTGACCTTTGCTAATTTTGTGTCGAGTGGAACTTTATTGCAGTTCTATCATACCAGTGGGTATTCTGTAACTTTACAAAACATACCAGAAATTCAAATATTAAGATATTAAGTAATAATTCTAACTTAAATTTTAATAAAAAACACCCTTTCAATGATTTCTAAATTCGTTTCGCGATAATCTAATCGAAACTAAACGCGACACGACACATGCTCGAAACGCGATACGCGGTATCGTATTAACCTTGACCAAGTTACCTATTCACTTCCTAAATACTTATCATTTAACTTTAAATACAATTGGTACTTATATAATGAATACACTCTGAGTTGCTATATGATAGACATAAAAATCTTGTTGAGAAGGTAGCCTTTTGAAATCCTTGATCGCTAGGAAGGCTCCTTGAAAGTACAACAACAAAGATCACAGAATATTTATTATAATGATACCCGTTTTAAACCTTAGTTTATGATTCTTATATTATTATTAAAAAATGTGTTGGTTATCCACAATTGGTTTCCTCTATACTGTAGATTATGAAGATATTTCCTCTATGCTTTAGTTATTATAGAGTCTATAGAAACTAAAGCAATGGAGAAAACCGTAAAATTCCCGCGCATTGTGAAATTAACGTTCAGAAATAGAGTCCGTCCTTGTTACCACGAGAATGATGCGAACAAAGTAGCCGTTCGCTACTGTAACTGGCCAGTGTTTTACTCCGTATATTTTAAAAAGCCATAAAGAATGTTACTTCTCTTTGTTTTTTTTCTTGTCTAATATTTTTATATCGAACGTAAGCTTACTATTTTTATGTGAAAGATTTTGAAATTTGAAAAACGAATAATATCTTATTCGAGTATAAAAATTATCCTTATGTCCATCTTTCATATTATTATGATGCCATTTGAGAAAGTCCATCTTAATTCAACACGATTGTATTGGTCAGCTAAGTAGGTACCTAACTAAACTTAATACAAATAAACAGCTATTATTTTAATATATTCTGAACGTAACAAGTATAACGTAATGAGCATTGCATAGGTTCCGCATAAATTGAGCGTTTTATCTCTTTGACGACCTTCAAGATCCTTAACAAGTGTTACAAACATTGTTTGATTGAATAGTCGCGTTTTTTAAGTTCAACGAACACAAAGAGATAAATATGTATAAGTAGGTACTAATTGTAGGTTATTTTTTACGCCTCCCTTTATTTTTTCCCGCTTATTTTATAGGTACAAGAAGTTGATTTTCTTAACAAAGAAAATGATGTACCTATCTATGTGTATGTATATCGAAAGGTATAATATTATTTATATATATCTTGTTATGAAAAAAAAAACCAATTATAATGGGACCACTTTGAGAGAGATTTATTACTCTTTCAAACAAAATTGTTATCACCGCAAATCAGTTAAGGGGTCGCAAAAATACTGTCCTAGATACTTAATTAAATAAATAAAAAAAATCGACTGAATAGCTAACTTCATTCTTAATTGTTAAAGTCAGTTAAAAAAGCTGTTACGAAGAATTAAAATTAAAGAAAAAAATCAACATTAATTGTCGAACTAGAGATGATTATGAGATAATTATTGTGAAAATGCAAGTTCATCTTTATTCCTATTAAGCCTCGCTCAATACTGACAAATTGAACAGGTAAAAAGATAAAATAAATTCAACCTCTATGAAATCCTAATATTATAGTTTGTTTTATATACACTGTGGTACTGCGCAGTTGTGAACAAGCTTACTTGCCGCCAAAGCCGACACTGGCTGCGTCAGTGCAAACTATTTTTTTTAATAGCTACGTGTGATTTGAAGGACATAAGAACGATTTGGTCACGCTGTGTCATTGTGATCACGCATCAGATTATGCTTATTATGTTGTTTTTGTTACAAGTATTGTACATAGGTTAGTTAGGCACCTAATGTGCCTTTGTTACATTTTGCTTCCTTCCTTTATCCAACTAGGCTCCTAGAAAATGAGCCGACCCTTATGGCGTAATGGTTACTATGCCGGTATGTAATTCATTAGGTTCAGGGTTCGATTCACAGCGGGGTAGAAGTTATAACTCTAGTTATGCATACTAGGAC
This sequence comes from Noctuana lactifera, assembly GCA_018231305.1. NCBI lineage: Eukaryota > Metazoa > Arthropoda > Insecta > Lepidoptera > Hesperiidae > Noctuana > Noctuana lactifera. Next base: position 12,584 of record DWAV01000125.1, read on the forward strand.
CCTAAAAGAGTTATAAAGAATGCGTAAAATTATAATTTAAATATAATTTATTGTTGTAAAGCAATAATTTTATCGTTAGAGCTGTCGAGCTTAGGACACGTCAAGTTAAACTAAGTTTTTTATGTCCACTTAAACATGTTAGGTATACTGGGCCCTAATAAATCTTATTTAGTGCTGAAATTTTAAAAAGTCTAACATCTTCGAGCGAAACTTGAAATTGATATTGAACAGCGATTAATATCAACCATTTTATACTGACTGAAGGAGAGAAAGACAAATGCTCCAGACGCGGCGGGTTCGCCGCCCCCCTCGTCCGACGCGACAGTGTGTAGCCACCTTTACATGGTTTCAGGCTAGACGCGTCTGAACAATTATGTCTGACTCTGAAGAGAAATTGAATAGATGGTCTTTTGTTTTAAACGATTAGGTATTCAGAAATATTTATTGTGTCTTTACGTGGTAAGTCTTTTCTGTTAAATATATATTATTATGATGTATAGCTTCTGTTTCACTAGTTAAAAACTAACATTACGGGGTTAAAAACCTGTAACGTTACTTTAAAGAATAAGTAGATTTGGAAAAAAGTTTCATGTATCTTTACTTGGTTAGTTTATAGTAAACCAGCAATTAATAAATGTAAATGTCCCTTTTTTTCATTCTTTCATTCATTTTTACAAAGTAAGTAATATAGTTTCTACTATTACGCTATTTCCTTTCAATTTGATTTTACGCTCAATTTAGAAATTATAGTGTTAATTTTAGAATTTAATTACCCAATTATATTATTATAAAGCCAACAATCTATTCAATCAAATAATGATATTGTTGAGACACTTGAGGCATACCTACCTATTTCGCGAACAAAAAATATCAAACATTGATTGCAACCTTGAAACATACTTTCGACAATAAAATTAATAAAACAAAGCTACAAACCCAGATAAACAAAGATTTCTTAATAACTTCTTATAGATATAAACATACGATATAAAGTTACATATTATTTGTATTATTTGATATCATAAGTACGAGTATCTTTGTTGATATGTTAAGTTGATATCATAAGTACTAGTTCTTTGATATCATAGCATTGTTTTGAAACTATTTATGACATGCGAACTGTTGCATATACCTAAGTACGTACATAACGAACTTACCATAAAAACTTTTGTATTTATTTCTAAATTTTATTCTAGAGTTATAAATTAAATTTTCGGCTTCTCAACATTGTATAAAACGGAACGCAAAGGCTTGTCTAAAGAAACCATTTATATCAATTAATGAGAAATTTAATGTGGCGCATCGCAGGAGTCTCTTAAACCCTAGTTAAAGCTATTACTAACCCACTGTCACTACCACTTCTAACATTTAATGTCGCAATATCCCGGGATCATTATACGTCATTATCGTTCTATATACCTAACGTTACGATTATGAGACTTATGAGTGCCGAATGGCCGCTGATGAAACATTGGCTAATCGCGAATGTGGATCGTGCAATATCATTATTATACACGCCAATTCAACGGTTTTCTGTGTCAGGTACCAAAAACATTAGCAGAAACCTACATTTTATTGCACTGGAAAATTGATGCGCGCCTGTTAGAACTAATGTTACGTAATTAGTGCAAAACATAAAGAATGGGCAGATTTAATTGGACATAGTACTTACTGTTTTTGTAATAAATCTAAATAAAACTGATTAACTCTAGTCTCGGGTTAGTGCATGCAAGCGACATGAGTTAAGTAGTCGAGTGCAATCCATGGACATCCACGTCCAACCTCAAATAGGAGAGAAGTCCTATCTGCGATCGTACGTGGAGGCGTCGAGGACTATTATGATTGTATGAGTTATTATTTGAATGTAAGTAGCTATTTCTACTATTTCAATATTTGTGTTTTTTTATTCAATATTGACGAATCCTTCTAAAAGCGTGGGTGTTGAATACTACATTTCGTAGATGCTTATCATTCGCTTATGCATTAAATTTATGCGATTTGTTTGCCTCATAACCGTAGTCTGCCGCTTCACTTAGGTTTATTATGCTATTATTAGCTTATACTATGTAGATAACGTAATTAAATATAAACACCATATTATCGACCCAACGTACGGAATAATCCTGTAAAAAAGTTTGCGGAAATATCTTCTCACTCTATCTTAACACAAAATACGGAAACTAAAGTAAACATCGGGGTAAAATACATCATTTCTCATTTATTACAAGTACGTGTGTCATATAGATAGCTTGATATATTAGCAAGCATCCTCTACGTGTTATTCACGTCACTGCCAACTAGCATAAGGATTTTCTTCCCCTACCCCTTCTATTTCTAGTGTTATGAATCCTTTGTGTAAACGGAGTCTACCTCCATGTATTTCCACCTCAAAACAAGTCATTGTTCTAGTTTTAAGGGTACCCATACGAGCCTTCGTAAATAGTAGCGAGAACTTTTAGTACAATGGCTGTTTTGGGTAGAATTTTAACCTTTACTCGACTTCTGTTTCAAAACAATAAAGCTTCTTGTATAATATACGAGTATATCTAATAGAATAATAATAATGCGTGAAACGACACCCCCACAGGGCAATTTGTGTGATATTAATTTATTATGTTTGATGGAAAAATTAATAGCATAACGTCAAATGACGCTTAAACACTAGTAGGTAGGTACACTGGCTTAATAGCAATTATTCCTATTCCTAAGCAGCTTTCTCTTCGTACCTTTTAGGTCGGCTTGAGTGCCTATTTGGAAATTGTTATATTATACTTAAAATGTCGCAGGTTTTTGTCTTGCTTTATTTATTCATGTCGCGCCAAACATTTTACTTACAAAAATTCATGTAGCTTGTGAATGACCTTACCTTACACTTCACATCACGTGCCTTAACTTTTTTAAATCATCCAGTTTCTCTAGCGTCAGGTCGTCAATACATTTTCACACAAAAGAAAATCAAACCTCACACATGTTTAACAACTATTGATAGTAGAACGTATAATTAATTTAAGTGTAGTGCTCGTGGCGACCGCGTATACGAAGGTTACGGTCCGTTAATTACGTCTGATGATTATCTCTAATGAAGCAGCAATTGCACATTGTTCAGTGCGAATTGAATTTTTTTTATTTTAATTTCACGTACAAGGAAGAAGTGTTGAGTCGTTACTGCGAAGTGCGGACATTGAGACACTTGACAGTTACAGTTTTAAATTAAACCGTTACAATACATGTTAGACATTTTTTAAATATCGAATTATAATTTTGTGTTTAGATTTCCGTGAACATAAAATGCATCTATTAATGCATCTATAAGTTTATGTATCTCTTCATAATAGATAATAAGTGTTAAGTAAAAAGAGCATGAATGGAAAGTTACGAAGATTTCAATTGTGTCTTTCTTATCAGAGAATTATTATGTTTTAGTGTTACTTTTTATTTAATGTCTTTTACCAAGTAATTAGGTACTTACTCGTATAATGTGTACGTTGTATTTGAACGGACAGCCTTGGAATTTAGTCACGATCGGCCTCATACGAACAAAACCAGATTACGCGAGTTAAGCAACACCAATTCTAATGACTCTTTTGTTTAATTAACTTCAATTTTAAGGTTTTCATGAATTATTATTCATTTTTTTCATTGAAACAACAATCTCTTTTATTGCAAACATGCATCTTTGCTTGCATTTTATGAGGCCTTTTAATAATGTAAGTAATTTAAACAATTATCTTCAGAAAGGAAACTGCTACAGTCTCAGGGCCGCAAATATGATGTACATAATGTTATATCTAAATGCCTTTCTGTTTCATCACGCGAAATGTTTCAAAAAATATTCCCTAACCTATATTTTAAACGCTCGCCGCCATGTCAATGAGTTTTGCAATAACACTATCGATACCGATTTAACCTTTTCTAAAACACTTTTAAAAGTTACCAAATGCGTAGATAGTCGTACGAGGTATTCATAATGGCTCGCGTATTCAGCATCGGAATGAAGTCATAAAATGGACGAAGTCTATAAAACTTTCCATCTTTTCACCATCACCCCCATTATACCCACATTGCCTATAAAAGGTGACCTTGTTGGCAAAGTTCCTACGAAGTACGAGAGCCATAAAACGTTAATTGAATTATTTTATTCAGTTTTATAAACTGTATGTGCAGAAATGTGCCTCGTGTTGGGATATTTTTATAAGTACTTTCTTCATGATCAGTTTACATTTTCGTAGACCATCATTCGACCTCTATAAGTAATCATTGATACCACAACTGCCAGCAGAACGAGCCTTTTACTCTTGAAATAAAGAAATAACATCTTATTAAGTAGAATTATAACTCTTAGAATTAAAACCCTAATCAAGTCTTATATGAAGTCAGCTTCCGCGGATAACTCTGGCAAACATCTTCTCCGAAGTAGAAATGCTTATGCGATGACTACACGTACGGTTACTTTAAAGTAAATTACAGGATTGCAAGCAAGTTTTCTGCATTATAAAAAAGGAAAGATATTTTCGCCGTTGTCGCGGTTCAACGCGTTAAACTTTAACGTGTCAACGCGACAACGTTTAACGGTTAAAGCAAATATCGATATCGTTGCGCTCGATGGTCTATCGTTTCGACACGCACACGCATGAGTAGTTCAGTAATATGGCGGCGTTCAGCTGTTGAACCGATTAAAATTGTAATTGAAATCATTTAAATGGTATTTATTGGTTTTAAAATATCACAATTCCTCTGAAACTATAAATAAGATTGTTTTCAATTCAATAGAGATAATGTATGGATGACGACCTGCGTGTTGTAGTTACCACGCCAATCTACCATTTCGAAAGGTCCCGGGTTTGATCCCCGGCGGGGCAGAAATTTAAATGATGAATTTAGATTTCTGTTCTCTGTCTGGGTGTTTGTGTATTTTTCTTTGGATGTGTCCATTGCTCCCATTACACAGGGAATTCTAGTGTGAGGCTGTGAGTGTAAAGCGTTATTTATTATTTTATCATAGGCCTGAAATACTGATTTCAGCTTTGGTATCCGCACGGCGTTTATTGATTTTCTGAATTTAAGATCGTTACATATTCTAAAGCTAACACTATACGCTTTACACAATGTGTCTTCTATAAAAGCTACAGTTTTGGTCATCTTTTCCATAACCGTTTTACCTAATGCAATATTAATCGCAACTATGTCGCAATTCTCCTTCAATGGATGACGGGCGCTGTCGCAATCTTCGACAAACTTGAAATAATTGCCCAAAGAACCCATGGACAATATGGCAATAATACAGATACATTTTTAATAATTTTACTACCTATTAATAGTTTTGTTACCTAACCTACCTATGTACTTTAGGTACAGCTTAGAAATAGTAATACATATCTCTTTTAATGTAAATTTTTTCTACATTTATGTATATTTTTCTAGTTTTTGCATTGTCTTTATAACTGCGTTGCGTTCGCATTATTTATTTCGTTACTTTCGTTCTTGTACTCAGCTGTAAAGGAAATAATAATTCATTAATTCCAAATCGTAGATGTTCTAATTCTTTCGAAACCAGATGTGCAATTTAAAATCTCCTATATATAATAGGGATTATTCTCTTCACATAGTATAAAAAATTTATGTATACCTACAATAAAAATAAAAATGGAAACTACAAGTTGGTCTCCTTTACAACGCGCAATGTAAGAATTAGAGCGAATCCTTGCCAAGTTGCGGGAAACGTTAAACCTATTCCTCTTGGTTGTATCACATTACATCATTTAAGTTATGTAACAATTACATCCTGGATGTCGTTTATTGTTTTTAAATAGGTACTAATGTATTATAGCCAAGCTTATACGATCAGTATAAGGTGTAACTAGTTAAATTTGGTTCAACTCTTTGTATTTTTTTAAAATGTGTGAAGGTAATAACATTTGGAAGAATTAATGAGGCGACCATCTGCCTCCGAGGTATCAGCGCAACTTCATGCGACCTCAGGCAGGACAAGAGCCTGCTTGAGGTTGGATGTAGATGTCTATGGGTGGCAGCGACCACTTAACACCAGGTGGCCTGCATGCTCGTCTGCTACTTCATATCATAAAAAATAATAATAATAAAATAGTATCTATAACGCAAAGATTCTTGATAATTCCATGAATAACTCCATTGTTTCAGATAAGTTCAAAATGCCGTCGTTACTTGAAGCGCTGGAGCGCAAGTACGGCGCAAAAGGTGAGGTGAATCCCCCTATCGACGACATGCCGGTGGCAATATTTGTTCCGAAGCGATCGCCCCGGCTCAGCGTTCCCACACTACTGGTGCTGAACGACTGTGACATCGATTGTGCGGGGGATGCTTGCGCTCTCGCCGACAAGTGCGCTAATGTAGTTGAACTGGATCTCGCCAATAATAAGCTCACAGATTGGGAAGAGGTACGACGTTATCTATACATATAAAATGCTTTGTCCTGAATGACTGACTGACGGATCGACGCACAGCCTAAACCTCTGATCGTAGAGTACTGAAACTTGGAGTTTGTGTCCTTTGTATGACGTAGGCATCCGATAAGATAGGTTTTTTCGAAATTCTACCCCTAAAAGGGTGTTTTATTGATTTGCTTTCTTGAAAATATACAATTGCATAAACTAACTAAAAAGCTGAAGCACGCGATTCTACAGTCATTAATGATATTATAGTGAGATAACACAGATGAGTAAAGCAATACAAAAGATACACTGTAACTTTCTTCCCATGTACATCAAGCTTGTAGTGTAAATTTCCGCAGTGTGATTGTAAAGATTCTGACAATAGGGCACTGATAACGTTTTTATTTGTAGGTATTCGCCATTTTGGAACAGACGCCACAAGTGAGATTTCTTAATCTTAGTTTTAATCGGCTATCGGCACAAATCCAAGCCGCTCAACAACTTCGACCACGATGGGACTGTCTCAGTCATCTTATCTTAAACTCTACATTTGTTAGGTGGCCAAGCGTCTTTTCATTACTCAAGGCTCTACCAGCTCTTGAAGAGTTGCATTTGAGCCTTAATGAGTACTCGCGCGTGGATCTTAGTGGACAAGAGTTGAATGAAAAGGATGGCTGCGAAGCCTGTTCTCGTCTAAATAATGAGACTACTGAACCTGTACATGAAAATATGAAGAAACTCCATTTCTCTGGAAATCCCGTTAGCAATTGGCGAGAAATATCCAAACTGGGATACGCCTTCCCAAACCTAGAAACCTTGTTGGTGAATGACTGCCCTTTAACTACTCTGGAGCCAGACCCGTGCGAAAAATGTGATGACTTCAATGGAAATAAAAAATGTTACGACGCGTTCCCGTAAGTTATTGTTGCATCATCTTGTCAGTTGATTTTATGAAGCGATATTTTAATTTGTAAGATATTTTTTATATAATTTAGTAATAAGCCAAAAAGCCAACTAGCTTTATAGTTATCAGCTGCCAGATAGACATTTCTGGTGCAATACAATTATAGCTGACCTACTAAGCTATGAATGATGCACATCAACAAACACCAAATTACTCAGAGATACCTCTCAGTGTTGTGGAAAACTAATTTGTTCTATTATTGTTTTGCAGTCACCTCCGGTTTCTTAATCTTAATAACACTGGTTTGGCAACGTGGGATGAAGTCGATCGGCTTGCTGACTTCCCGGCTTTAAGAAGTCTTCGGGTACAGGTAAGGTTGTTTTCTCTCTAACAATTTTTACACACTTGCACACTTATAATACAACTCCTGTAATACTCCTAGAATTCAAATGTTTGCTTCATTTACTAAGTTAACGTCTGACCATACTCCCGTACCCAATTTATCTTTATAAACGATTTAAGATGTTGTACGCTTTTAGATTGCGGCAAAAATTGATGAAAAGCGATTCATAAAATGCAAACGACATTGGTTGTTACGGATGTTTGTAGAAGAGCAACCTTGTCTTACTAACGTATACGTAGAATGTCCCAATATAAATCATTCCGTCTACACAACAGTGTAAGAGTTACGAATATGTTATGCAGTTGGAAATATTCTTAAGTCACTTGCAATTAATGCAAGCATTAGCCATCGTACTAAGCTTATTAGATTTATGCGCGTAAATTAAGATCAAATTGTAATTATTACTGAATGGCCTGTGCAGACGCTACTGCTTATTTCGTTGCAATTTAATGATACCTTCATCTGATAGTAAAAGGTTTTCCATTCTCTTTGCATTGCGGAAAGCATTGCATATTTCTTCATTGTTTTGTTACTTGGGAGATTATTTCTCGACAAGAATTTACTATAGGTATTTATTGTATTCAATAGCATCATATTTGTATCTTTAATTTGTATTGCGCTTAAGTACTTGTTGTTTACTGAATTATCTGCGATGATTTAATCGCACTAAGCAACTGGTATTCTATAAATAATCAATCTAATGGATACTTGCGCCAATAAATTGGATTACATCATCCATACCTTCCGATTGCGATGCGCGTTACTGACGAGCATGTGATGCGCACATTTTAGGCTTCCAGACAACGAGGTGCCACGATCATCTTTCTGTAAGATTTTTGTATACAAACATTTGTGCAAATAAAATTTTATATTGTTCTAGCGACCCTCTCTGTCCGGGTTCGGCCGTCACTTTTGTTTATTAAACATCGATTGACATGTTTGATCGATTTAAACTTCAAAGTTTATCTACCTACGATTTTTTTAACAAAATAATATTGCAATAAACGGATAAACCTAATTTGAACATTCTCATCATAAAATTTTTATATACACCACATACCACTATTATCGATTTCGAATCCATCTCTTGATTGGTACTTATTTCGAAGTAAATTTGCAGTTTCAAATGACACTATACCTTTATCAAAAGTGTTGCCATAAAATTTACTGACAATAGACGGTATAAGGTATAACACTATGCACTTGTTATACCTCTAACATTGTATTCGATCGTGGTAAAATTCAACCAAGTTCACCATATTCCATACAGCTTTGTCTGATCTGAACGGTTATAACCGGCCTTAAGATTTATTCGTACGTCGTCCCTCGGGAGCCCGGGTGGCATGTGTAATGCGGGTGAAGGTCTTCCCGTTTTAGTGCTGCCCCACTTTGCGCCAGAGTTTGCGTAATCGACCGACCGTGTGTAGCCGCCACATTATTTTGACGTGACGGTAGTTCTATGAATGTTTAACGAGAACTCTATCCTCGAACCACTTGCGCTACCTTGAAATTTACTGTTGATTGGAAGTTACTTAGTTAGATTAAAAATAGAGCTATATAACATGTAGCCTAGGCGTTATAGACCGTTCAAAACACCTTAAGTGTAATGTTCACAAGGTCTTGTAAATAGTATTTTCCATTAATAATTTTCTGGACTCTCACTGTGTTCAAATGCAACACAATTTCTATGATATTTGCTGCTGAATTGATCACGAAAAGATAATGTTTTATATTGTTAAGCACAAAGTTCAATATTACACCAATCAACCAGCTTAAGTTCAAGGTTATCCGTCAATTAAAACAATTTGGTCACGACGTCATATCACAACCAATCTAGCATACATTCGTGTATCCTGTTAATGTTAATTCGCTTCTTTCAATCTATTTCAGTCCGTGTTACTTTAGAATTAGGGTCGTGTTTTAAATAGATAAGGACGTGGTCACGCTCCGAAGAATGTGAAAGTGATGTCGAGCGTTGTCGGACTTGTCGGTTTGTTATACGAATGCGTTGTAATTCGCGTTTACAACTCAAAGCAACGCGGTTTTGTGATGTCACATGCATAACGTAACATTTAGCAACGTCAACGACGCTTAACATCATGAGGATGTCATACATAATTACATTATTTTAATAAACACGTTATTAGTTTATGGTGGTGTTAGAAATTGTACCTATAAATCGTATCTGTAGTAAGACGTATATTTGAAGATAGCAAAGATATGATAATAATAATGATAACGTACTTCTAAAAAGTGTTAATAAAAGATAAGCTGTTAAGCGATTTTATTATTAATATATTTATTTATGACAATAAAACAACATAAATGTGATTATTATGAATTGTAGCAAAGGTATTTAAACTAATTTAAACATATGAAACAAAAAGGGAATTTTACCCTTGGTACATTTAAATAATGTCGACCAATTTGTCAAGTTAAAATATGCAATAAAATTTTTCATAAAACTTTTAAGATTCTTTAAAAAGGATGAAATATGTGATCCTTTTACATATCGTATCTTGAAACTATCTAAGAACAATGTAGAATTTGGGTATACTTTCTGTTAGCCAGACGCAATTTTGTATTCGGAAAGCATACGAGTAATACATTTTTAAGGTACGTGCTCCTGATAATTGCACATTTTTCTTCCCATTTATATTGCGTCTGATACGTAGACCCTTACATGCAGTACATGCATACATCTTTTGAAACATAATTGAGAAAGTAAAGGAGAATCATCTTTTTAGGAGTACGTAAAAATGAGAGTAGCAAACGAGCTGGAAAAGTGTTTTACTCGTATGTATCTCAGCTTTTGAGGCTCATCGACATCTAAATCCAATCTAATGTAGCGTCCAAATCCTTTTAGGAGTCAAAAATACATACAAAACTACCAGTGGGTAATGAATTTGGAATACTTTTTACAGTAGTTGATATGGTATCGATACCTTCCCGTCTAAGCCCTTTAAAGTAACATAATAATCTTAACAGAATTGGGATGTACAAAAAAAATTTAATCTGGGAATTTATAGCAATGAGCATAAGATCCAAGATCTCGAAATTGAAGCTACATCTGAATTTTTGTATTAAAAACTCGTCGAGACTTGATGCAGTTTGAGCCTAGCGCTAGAATTGCTTATTTTACTTTAGAGCTAAGTGCTATGTTTAATACACAGCCCAAGGCTGATTCTCTTAGACTAAAATGAAACCTCCCTTCTCCCTTTTAATTTTCCTTACCGTCCAGATATTCTTAATTTATGAACTTTATGCTCACCTTTAGTAAAAGATACCTACACAATTTATTTTCTGTGTAGGTATCTTGAATCTATCTACATATTTACGTAAGTTTAGGGAATTTAAACATTTAACATAAAGGCGATCCATTGGAGTAATTTTTTAATGGACTAAAAGTGGCATTCAATTCGCTCGGCGTACAAGCTCAAGGTTCTCGCCTTGAAATAAACATTAAACGGATAAAGATTTATACTTATCGACGGGTAATAAAAGCTGAACAATGGTGCAAGTCCGTATGCAACTGATTCATAAAAATTTAAAGTGTACAATGAAGGGTAGGGTACGAACCGGACTGTGATTCACGGACTGATGTGAGCTGTTGCATTGGATCTAATGAACTGTATCGGTTCATTGATCGATCGTGTTTAAAAGTTGAATTGAATCGTTAAGTAACCTTAAACTTTTTTCCAATCGTATGAAACTCGTTTATCGCGTCTTAAGCTAAAGAGTGGGTGACGCCAAGAATTTTAAAGTCGAGTTCAGTTTTTGATAAAGAAACTTTGCGTATTTATTAGCTCTTCGGAAGGTAGAAACGAACTGATAGGTGTTTATTAATAGTTATTTATGTGTTTACATAATATTGTTTATTTATTTACCTACATTGTGTCTGATGCTAAGATAATTTTATTAGGTAGCTACTACCTAGTCGAATAAAATGATCAGAAAACGCACCTTGACTTGAATGTTGAAATTAGTATTAAATTGATAAATTTCTGTAAGATGCAATCTGTTTCAAGTACGAGTAGGTACAAAATATTATAATAAATGAAACGCACAAAACAAGATTCAGTTCTACAATATTGCACGAAACGAAACGAAACCTCTGACTTTCTATAGCTCAGTCAAGGACTTCAGATATTCCGTTGCTAATGAAGATAATAAACGGTGCGGGAGGTTAAATTAAAGAGTTAGGCGCATGAGAATTCCTAGGATAAACAGGTTCGGCGCAGCGTTTAAATTTTAAATATTTATTTACTTAGCGTTCTCTCTAACTACACCTTAGATTTAGACCAAATACTACTCAAAGATGGTATTTTTGCAACTTATTTTTCTTATAAATGACTTATTAGTATGGTATAATAGTCGAAGGATGTTAATGAATGACGAAGTGTGAATAATCTATACTAATAAATAATCTATACTGATAATTATAAAGCTGAAGTTTGTTTGATTGACTTTGTTTGTTTGAACGCGCTTATCTCAGGAACTACTGGACCGATTTCCAAACTTCTTTTAGTGTAAGATAATCCATTTATCGAGGAAAGCTATCAAGCGTTTCGTTGCAATTCTTAACGTAGGTGAAACCGGGGGGCACAGATAGTAATTATTAAAAAACTCCTCACACTAATAGCTCACATTACGCTTCTTTGCGTCCTGGGTGCCGTGGACACACACAAAAAGAAACAACACCCAGAACGGGAACAGAAATCCAAAGTTCATAACTTAAACTTCCGCCCCGCGGCGAATCGAACCCAGAATCATTCAAATGGCAGATCGGCTCGTTAACCTCCACACCATATGGGTCGTCGAATGATTATTCATTATGTTACTCACTACCTTCTTGAATTACGAATAGCCCCTTATATTAATTGTGTTTCATTATCGTCTCTATGACAACAGTGCATTTGCAATTTTAAAATATACAGTCGAATACGATTATCAGTTGAATAATTTCAAAGGAAGTAAGTAATATCTATTTATTTTAAGCTTATTTTTGGGTTGCAGGGCAGGCAGTTGGTATCTGCATTCTCGATTTACGTTACATTAAATTTATTAACTACATATTAGTATTATATTTTTAGTGTTAATGAACAATTCAAAAACTATCAAAGTAGAGTAAAATTTATTAATGTAATAATGATCGACAAGTACCTAAGTATATAAATAAAAAATTTTGCCCATCATCATTAAAATTTATTGAAAGTAGTTTCGGCGGCAACTGTTTTGTACCACTACAGGGGGGTCTTTACACTCTTTTCTCTACCTACTATTTCTCTATCTGGCTAGAGCAAATAGTAAGACATTAATGTTAGTTATCACTAGTTACTCTAAAAACGCTTAACTTTATGGTGCTACATAGGAAGGAGTGCATAAGATATGTCTGCATAGTAGAAATAATTTCCGCGTCTAGTTAATGTTATGTTACGTATTCTGTTATGGTTCCTACTGCCTTGTAGCTGAGGTTTCATTATAATTTAATGCTACGTAGGGTGAAAGTTCGTCGACTGTGCTGATATAACTTTTACATAATATTAACAACAGTTTATTTAACATTACACATAAAAAGGTTATAGATACCTGAAACAAGGTTGTCTTTCACCAAGTAACGATATTCACCGAAGCTAATACTGTTTCACCATTAACAGAATATGAAATTTAGAGAAGTAAGTCATTGAAACAAATAAAATCAGTAGGGTCAAATGTTTTACTTTTCTATCCAATCAATACAATAAATTCAAAACATTATTCATTACTTATTATAAACGTTACTTTGCATGTATTATAATTTATCTATAGATATAGGCTGATGGTGGTTTTGCGCTTATAACTAGGTAGTTTGGGTATCTTTAATTTCTATATAATTTTCAATATTTATTTAAAACTTATTGTAAGTCTGTTGATTACAAAATGTCTTGTGGTATTCTCGTACGGACGTACTAAATCGTACTCGTAGTACAAACACCAAAATTATTGTCGTTAAGTTTTTTAAAGTGAGGCACATACGAGTAAGTAGTTTATAACCTGTCCCACTTCAGTTATGAGAGTGATTTAGTTAAATTACGTGTTACGTAATTATAAAATAAAAATGTTACGTGAGAAAAATGCTTTGTTCTTTGCCCTTAATTTCCTTAGGAATTCATTATCGCGAGTTGTTAATTGATAAAAGCCTAAAAAGGCAATTAAGATTGATGACGCATTGTCTAGTGGTTTTTCTATCTTTGGTGTAGAGTTGTAGACTGCTTGGTTCCTGGTTTGTATGCAAGCGATTAGCATACAACGGACCTTAGGACAGTGATTTACAGACGTGTATGATTTGTTCTTGACGCCACAAGTTCTATTGAAACGTCAATAGGTAGGACGTAAGAAGCACTAGGATTGAATTATAATCGCCTGTAAAACGGGCTTAGAACCTTTCAAACGAATGTTTCAATAGTGCATTATTATATTATTATACCTACTGAATTGCGCAATATAGATAGTAGAATATGTTAAAGGTATATCTAAGTATTGTCTAAGTAACTGAAACGGTTGTTAATAAGTATTTAGATGATCCATTGTCCAGATATGTGCAGGTATGTGCCTGTCAAACAATGCGTGTTTACGTGGTTTGAGCACAATATCTGTCAGACAGTAAGATGGAAAAAAAGAACATAATAAAATCATATCAAATCATATCTAATCAGACTGAGAAACCTGATACGCAGAAAGCGTGGGCCGGGAACAAGACGTCGACCGTTGGTCGTCCCAATAATGATTCACGCTTCTTCGTTTCAAAACTACTGTAGGTAGTCCTTTGTTTGGAATTTGGTATACCTAGTCAGCATTGAGAGTTTTCAAATATACTTATTTTACATTGACATCTTTTTATTCGCATTATACGTAATACAATAAATTAGCTCACATTTGAATTAGGTGTGGTATGTGTGATCAATTTAACGCGATCTGAGATTTTTTTAACGATATTAAAAAGTTACTGTGATATGAAAGCTTCCGGCTTATTCTTAGGGGACAGCCGAACTGTCTTAGAAGTTGGTTTATTAAATTAAAGCAATATACTAGGTATGGAGTAATATTCCTTATTCAATGTTATAACTCATAAAACTTGCGAATCAAAATCGTGGCTTGAGGCTAGGCTATAAAGATCGTTGGTGGCGTGCTGTTAACGCCTCTTGGTATGTTTGATGTGAATCATACGCCAGTGGAACTCCAACTGTTACAATATTTATTTATGAAGTACCAATAAGTAATAATTATGTTATCATCAGTAACTTTATGTAATGACGTGAACAGAATGTCGCATGAATATCTCTTGCCTCAATGCGAAAGAAAAGCAACCCTGAGATTTCTATTGTATATACTTTACGTATAAGGTTTTCTAATCACATTAAGGCCCACACCCACACTTTTGAAGCGTCAAAGTATTCATAGCTTCACAATAAGTATAATATTTACTTTATGTTGAATTGTTGAATAGCTTCGGTATGTCTGTTTGTTGTCTCTAGTAGGGGAGGATGGGGGAATTGCGGCCGCTTAAGCGTAATTACAAATAAAAGTCAAACTATCAATAATAATCAGTCT
>DWAV01000126.1:0-27858 GCA_018231305.1 Noctuana lactifera
CATTTTAATGTATCCACAGGCATAATTAAAACTTATCTGATAGGATGCTACACATGGTAAACACACTGAAGGAATAACATTTTTTTCGATGCATTTGTTTTGAGTGAGTGACAAATATTTGCAATACTGCGAGTCAGATGTATACCTTTCTGATAATATTATTATCTATAAAATAAAGTATAAACGAACATTATCATTTTATAAATACTACTATAAATGGTGTCTTTATTCAAGGGTTTGTTTATTTTGTGCTTTTTATATTGGTTTCGTACTTTTCATAGTCTATTGACATGACATCTTTGATTTGACAGTTTTGACAGTGACCCAGTGACATTCCAACATTATTTAAATAAAATTGACATGCCAGCCGCAGGCTTCGATAGAGAAGTGTCAAAATTTTGATGATTTTGGTTTTCTTGCATAGTTTAGGTAAAACAAGTGTTCATAAAACATAGAACCATTATAATTTAACACTATAATATAATGGAATGCAAAATAAAATAAATAAATAAAATATATTCAAAAAATCTTTATTTTAATAAGGAGTTTTGTCATTATGTAAACATTTTGTGTATAAAAAAAATGTTATATACAAAACTATAAATCCGTCAAACGTCACTAGTTGTTGCAGTAGATATTTGTTGCAGTAATTGTACGAACTTTTATCTACTTGAAATACAGGATTCTGCTTCAGGTTTCTTCATTCAGATTTAACACGTTCAGTCCTTTCGCAGTACACGTTTTCACTGGAAGAGCCTATGAATATAACATTAAATCAGTAAAAATGAATATACCTACCAGAAGTTATGGGGTGTAGAAGGGGTCTATATACGAACGCGCTTTTATTACTGTCAGCGAAAACATCTCTTCCCAATCATTGTAGTTCGTCATTCTCGTCAAGATGAATCATAATTATGATCCCAAATTCGAGAGTACCCAAATTTATACTAATATATAAAGCTAAAGAGTTTGTTTGTTTTTTTGAACGCGCTAATCTCTCTAAGCGCTAATAATCAGGACCTACTGGACCGATTTGAAAATTTTTTTTTGTATAATGATAGCTACATTTATGAGGACGGTTATAGGCTATCAAGCATTACGTTACTATTTTTAACGCGGGTAAAACCGCGTGGCACAGCTAGTATATTATATGAGTTAATGTTAGTAACTTAACCCTTCGGAGTAGTGATGCCTTTACGTCCCAGACTACATTTAACTATTGTTTTCACACAAAATACAATACTATTGATAACCTCCTTTTATTGGAGTCTGATAAAAAGGTCTTAACGTATTGTATGTCCTTACAATAAGTGGGTGTGCGGCGCGTATGTGTTGCATGAGCTTGGCGCGCGTGGCGTACTGGCGTGGGCACGCGGCGCACGCGGCCGCCTCGCACGCTCGCCTCCCGCTCTCCACTGCGCGCGCTTCCCCGCCGCCCGCACCTGCAGTGGCGAGGGAAATAGTGAGGGAAGTGTGGACTGTGGCCGCCTTCGTTTTGCCGCTCGGCCTGCCCGTAGATCGATATCGGTTTAATAGCACGATTCAAAGAAGCTGTAGTAGCAGGGGAGTGTGTGGCCTCCATGGCAATATTGGCGGTAATACTCGTTGCAGCGCGAAGTCAAAAGTGTAGCAAAGCTGTTACAATTAATTTGACGACCCATATGTTGTAGTGGTTAACATGCCAGCCCGCCATTCTCAAGGTCCTAGATTCGACTCCCAGCCGCGCATAGGTTCAAATATTAAATTTTGATTTGTATTTCTGCTGTCAGTGTCAAAGGTACGCACAAAACAGGAAGTACTACATTGCATTCTTCTGAATATGGAGTTAGGATGCGCGTGAAATCGTGGTGTTATACAAAGATTTCTCCATGTCTTTCACATATTAATTAGCAGATATTAAAACCTACCCCAGTTTGAACAGACTTATTTATGAACAGATTTATCCAGTAATAATCAACTGGTTAGTTAGTACCTGGATGATGCTTCTTGACGTGGCGATCGCGTTTGGCAGCAGTGCAGTATATTTTTGAGCAGGCGATGCAGGGGTAGTACCGCACCCGCCGCTCCAGAGGGATACTTGTAGTATTGTTCTTATGCACTCGCCACAGATGATTCACGAACATGCCACGTCGCTAAATGATAATAATAATCGCATTTATTTATTCGCCAATCGCAATTATTAGTTTCGCACTTAAGATGAATCTCAATCTCAATCAAGCTAAGTTTATCAATACGAACTTAACCGTTTTATTATATAGTTAACTAGGCCCTTTCAATAAACAATGCTATTCCACCTGTCGCGAAGCAAGTCTTGTAGCAAGTTTTTCTGTTTCAATCGATTGCTTTAATCAATCAATTTATTGCCCACCAATATAAGTAAATAGATACCTTATTTACCTTAAATATAAGTTGACAGTCTTCACATTTATACATAATATCACTAGTTTCCACAGTTTTCTGGAAAGGAAATAATAATATAATTTACATTAAAAAATATGTTATAAAAATATTTCAATGATTTATTATCTACTTGTAATAATGACCAAGGTAAGTACATACCGAGCAGTTAGAATGATCCATAACATGTCTTATAAGTTTATCCTTGTTTGAAAATACTCGTCCACATTCACAACTAAAAATTTCTTTGGGACCATCACTAAAATAAAATGTTTCATGAGTAGCGTTAAAAAAATTAGAAGAAATATAATATTCATATGGATGCCAACAAACCTTACATATTCTTGTTTTTTCTCACTATTTGGTTTTGATCTTTTGCTACGTACTGAAGTGGTGTTTACTGTTTCAACTTGTACTGGAGCCTAAAATTAATAACAATAAGATTAACTAGATGTACAATAACAAAAATAGAAAATTATTGACATGGTTATTTGTATCATATCATATTATCAGGTCTGAGTCATCAGTTTGTGGTTTTACATACCTACATATTTTATAAACATAAAAAATAATATAAATAAAATAATGTATTTTTCGAACCTCCAGGTCTAATGCTGAATGTCTACATAAATTTTCGTCGAGTTCACTTGAAATGCTTGTAAACGCATCTGCGAGATTGGCCAATCCACTATCATCTTTACTTAATTGATGTTCTGGGTCACTCAGTTCCACGCCCGATTTGGAACTACTAGATAAATCAAGACTAGGCATTCGATATGTGTCAAAGAGACTGTTAAAATCCAAACTTGCTGTAAGATTTTGGAGTATTTCCTCGGAAGGTACTCGACTTTCTTCTAGGAGTGGGTTTGCGTCAATCACAGGCTCAATGACTGCTGTCTCTTTCTCTGGAGAAACTATTTCGTTTACCCTGAAATAAAAAAATAAGAGTTGCGATTAGCTAATTGTTGTGACATAACAAAGGATATTGTTGCTGACTGGTAAATGTCCCATATTACTTCTTTCCAACCCATCATAATAATATTTGAAGTTGTCACGATTATTTATGTACTAAGAGTGTAATCGAATTTCCTGTCATATTTTCACTCTCTCTCTCTCTAAGTTCTCACTATTAAGGTAAATATTTATATAATTCTTTTTATTATTTTTAGAATTTAATTTACTCACTTTTTCTCATCTTTCTTAGTGCAATGTCGACGTGTGTGTCTTTTTAGCCTGCAATGAATGCCTAATATAAAATATTTAAAACAAATAAATAATTAACTAATATTATATAATAATATGTAGGTACTTAGAAAAATGTAATAGGTTTGAAATAGAATTTAAATCGTGAACCGAAATATAAGTATCGAAAATCAATACTGAAAGGATACAATTTTAAGCCTATTTCGTCTTGTCCATGACCATAATATATTTTTATTTAGAATTTATATTGGTTGTTGCAAAGAATTTCTTGTAGGTACTGTAAAAAATAAGGTACCTATTGAAACTGTATATTGTATAAACGTAATTTGTAAGAATACAATGAAAATTCTAAAATCTAATTCAAATAAATGTGCAACAAATATTTACGTAAACAATCTAGTGAATGTCCTTTTACACCGTTGACATTTATATCGTCGACGGGGTATTGGCGTGTCCACCTGAAAATTAAGATGCAGCTTCATTTATTAAATTTTTATTATAAATTTTATAAAACCAAAAAGTTATCGGACCACCACAACTCATTTAGATAAATCTTATTTGTCGTGTGTTGTCTATCTCATTGGTCAATTTAGGTATAAAGTTATTTGTATTTTATTCGATTATTATTTAACACGTGCGCCACCTAGCGTAGAATAGAATAAATGCACTATGCCATATACCTTCGCGCTACAGTGACTATCTATCTACTCAACAATTTCCCAAAGTTTCATGGCGGTCAAATTTAATAGTAATATATAGTAATGCTTAAATGATAAACAGACATTAATTTTTTTATATAATAGGTTTAGAGTAACCTTATGTTCAATATCAATATGATTTTGTAGAAGGGCTGCAGTAGGCATGGCACGTTGACATTCAGAACACCACAAATCACTTGGCAGGCTTGATAACACTGAAAACAATGAATAAACATATTTTATAATTATGATTAACTTATAAGTGTGGTTATGCATATGATGACAATCTCATCTGATGGGACACAATGTTTCTTAAGATGGTAGAACTGCTACAGTTGGTCTACGGGTGTTATAGTTTTACCGAGGAGGTACCCACCACCACTGTCATAAACTGCTGTGACACAAGTCTTGTGTCAACTTCTTGTATTTTGTTTAAATGGTGGAATCTGGACTCTTAAATTGAGTACCATTTCAATCCTCATGAGTAGCAACTCAATGGTGGTCTGCATGCTCATATGCTATACATAAAAATAAAAAATGCCTTTTCTTAATATACCTTCATGGATGTCTAAAGTCGGAGACTCGGCTGGTAGGCGGTGCACATTACTATATACACTGCTATATCCAAGCATCAAAGGAACCCTTGATGGTATAGACTTAGTTGTAATAGCATATAACTTAGTTTCTTCCTCGTATAACCAAACATTTGCAGTCAATTGATCGCCCAGCGGCAATAAACCAAGCCAATTTGATTTATCTGAAAGAATAATGAGAAAAAATTGCATTATATGTAGAGTAAATTTTAATGGCTAATTATATAATAATTATTGGTTTCAGGTGTCCCACTTATTTAATTTAAGTTGTTAAAAGTACAGAGATTGTCTGCCAATATTATTCTAATTTACGTTGTTTTAATTACTTTCACCACTTACCTTGGTCGTCCATATCAATACATGTGACAAAGTCTTCATTTGTCTTCAATAAAAATAAGGCTTTCTTTGATTCAACTGATTTTTTAATCATCTCTTTTGCTTCTGAATTGTGTATTACTTTTGAAATACCTTAAAATGAAATATATAACAATTTAAGAGCAGTAGATTTAATATTTGTTTTTGACATTCTATTTGATTCATTTAGTACCTCATTATTAATTCATTATCATGTTTCTTCTGTAATCAAATTATTATGCAAATATGCTTCAAGTATAAGCAAGCATCACTTTGTGAGATAGATAAAAAAGAACAATTATTTTTAGCATATACCTAATCAATTATTGCTGCTCAGATAATTCTCTAATATTGGTATATTATAAATAGGTAATTAAAACCATATTAAGTTAAGTTAAAGAAATAAAGATATTACCTTGAATAGGCCCAAATCGCACTCTACTTGGTAAAGGACGACGAGGGGTTATAATATTCTTTCTGATTTGCAGCACCTCAGGCAGTACAGCTACAGCACGTGGCAATACAAAGCGGTCTGATATATGCACTGTGGAAATAAAGTAATTTTATTTAAACTAGAAACTAAATAGATTTAAGTAAAGACCAGATTACCAGACTGGAGACTGTAATAGGTACTATAAGCTAAAAGAAATAATGCATTTCACTATATTTATAAGTAAATGCTTGAATAGGTAGCAGCTGAATTACTTAGTGTTAACTTTTACCTCATAAAGAGGGCAGTTCACTTGTCTTCATGTCTAATTATTATTAATGCATCTTAAAACATGTTGTGTTTTAATAATAAATTTATATAAGAAAACGTAATAAAGAAATTTACCATAATTTTCAATTAATTTGTTACTTTTAGAATAATCAGGCTCCTCTTCATTTGTAAACATTTTCAAACTGCCAAAAAGATCCATTATTAGAGTAGCTTCAAGGGTATCAAAACCATCAAAGCCCTCCTGGTAGTGCTTCTCGGCTCGGAGATTTTCGACCTTTTTAAAGAGATTTTAAAAAAGTTTACTCCATCACTAACTGAAAACTATATGGACAGTTTAAAAAGCTTAAAACCAACACTTTGTCGTAACTAACAAATTAAACAATCCTATGATCCTAATCTCAAACAAATCAAATTTAACATCCAAACTTTTTTTACATAGGCAGCGATATTTCAGATATTTATTTACCCGTTCATTTCATATTTCATGTAATACGTTATAATTTGAGTAGATACAGAACTTTTTTCATCAGATCATCAATACAAACAAACAAATACAAAACAAAATTAAACAAATATCTACTATACTTTTATGTATACAAACAGTAAGTACAAAATTACAAATAAGTATAATACACTACACTACATACATACACAGAGTATAATATAAATAGTTCGAATGTGAATTGTCAAATTGACAATGTCAATTGAGCATTTGATATTTTGACATTAATTGACAATTGGACATAGACATTACACTGACAAGACATTTAGTTTTTAATCGTTTGTACCCATACCATAGTGTATTATCTATGCCCGTAGCTACTTTGAATTATAAAGTTGGTCTTTGTCCTTACCTCTAACTCCATAGTAAATATACGTACCCGTCGTAACTAATAAGTGATCTGTGGTAAGTAGTACAAGCGGGTACAACTCACATCATTACCTACATTATAGGTCATTTCACTTTTAGGTGATTATAATAATGTTGAATGTTCATTGTTCATTCATTCATTTCAACTTCACTCACTTCACTGTGTTCATTCATCTCTTTTTTAGATAGGATAAAATTGTTTGCAGCCTAGCCTTGCAATAATTTTTTTGCAAAAGTGCCTATTGCTAACGAAGTAAAAATTAACTATGTGTTTATTGCTAAAAAGTTCATCTAATTCCTGTAGTTAATATTTATATTGTAAATGCAAGATACGGACTTTGGCGAAGTGTAGTGTTGCATTGAAATAAAATCGAACTAACTGTAATCATGGTAAATTATGTACAAAGGCTAGAAACTTTCTTTGGGTAGATAATATACTTCAGTACGCAAGAAAAGAGAGCTTTCGATTTACAAATCTTTGGGTCCCTCGGTAATGTAATCGAACAGGTACGTTAAAATAATGCCATGTACGCTCCAGACCATACAAGAAGAAAGGAGACCACCAGGGATGTGATGTACCGCAGTAATTCCAGTCTTGACTTAATATATGCTGAACATTCGTCTACCAACGGACTACGTCGGGAGTATGGTAGTCATGGCTCAATTGACGTGATTGGCGGAGCTAGTGAGCGACTTCCTGCGATGGTTCACAATTACGGTAGTACAGATAAGGCTTCGGGGTTGAATCGGGGGGCCGATCATCGCCTACCTGATGTGTTGACGGGCGATCACGCGGATGGCCCGACCCCTCGAGTCAGCATTAGCCCCAAGCCGCGACTTAAATTAAATAAACTGTGGGGAGGCGCAGGAACTGTAATATCCCGACAAACCATTGAAGACAGTCCAATACCATCCATTCCTGATGGAACTAAAAGAAAACAATTTGCTCACTATGATTGTCAGTCTCTTATGGCCAATTTGAGCTATGCAGCTGAAATTCGTGGTGCATTGCTAAGTAGGCGCAGAAATACAACTACAGGGGCGTCTGCTGCATCTTTATTGGCCACTCGAGGCGTTCCACCTGGAGAAGATGCAATCCCGGATATTGGGGATGGTCGCTCAAATGAGTTACTGGAGAGCTGTCCTTTCTTCAGGAATGAATTGGGAGGTAAGTTTGTATTATAAAAAGTTTATCTTTTTGTATTTTTACTTAATTTCAACAATATAGTATGAATTTTAAGTTTATTGGCACTATATGAATTACTTGCAGTTGGCCCTGTATAGTGAAAGGAAAAGATATTAAGTAAAAACATTTCTGTATTCAACACAAATGTATTTATCTTTATACAGATATACAGATAAGTTTTCTTTTATCATTTCATTCTTAATGATTATTGTAGTTGACGATACAAAATGATCGGGAAGATTATATTGTGAAATAGCAATGTCTTGAGCTACTATGATTATGACACATCATGTCACCGTGGGAATAAGGTGACACAGTGAATACCAGTTCACAATTCCTATTGTGTTATAGTATAGTTACTCGCTATGTTTTATCTTAAATACTTACTGTTGTTCTCTTTAACTGAACATCTTTGAAATCTGTTAAGTAAATCCGTAATATTTTTTGGTGAAGCTTTTGTACTTAATTTTTGTATGATTGTTATCTATGACAATTTTATGAATTGTTCTTGTAGTTTAGTTACTTAATTAGATGTTTCTTTCACTACTTTCCTTCCATTAATAACTGCTGCTTGTATCCTCATGAATGTAGTAATTAGCTTTAACATAATCAGTCATGCGTTTACAATGAATGGTTACGGATTGCTTATTAATGAGTTCTATGATCTTAATTATTACTATGCACACTGATTTGATGACATTATTATACTACTTATATATTCACAGGAAATAATAGAAAACTGACTATTATTTCAATAATTTAAAAACTTTCAATTATTTTCTTTAGTGAATGTCAATGTCAAATAATATAATTTTTATTAAAAATAATATGCATTTATTAGAGCAATAACACTAATATCAATTTTCTATGTTGTATGTGAAAGTCTCTTTCTCAATTTTCTTCTGTACATAAGATTGTCTTTATAACATTCCTAATCAGTGAGTCATACAACTGGTTTGTCCCATACCTCTGTTCACTCAAACAACAATTCCCTGGTAGCATCATTCTTGACTCAAATATTGTGAAATTTCTTGTAGTTTTTGTAAAGTTACAAGGAAAACATTTTCATACCTTAAATAATTTAAAACTATAAAAGCACATTTTTATGCAAAATAACAACATAGTAATGTGATGTGTGATGTGTAGGATGATGAAAGAAGATATGGATAACTTATAAGTGAGGTTTAGTCATCAAATTCTTTAATCTTGTATACTTACGTTCTTGTGTAAAACTAAATCAATCTTATGTTGTGAAAACAAGTCTCATTTTTATTGCAAACAATTAAATAATATTACTTTAAGTTACCCTATAATTTGTTGCCTGTTTTTAAAGGTCCTTAATACTTTTTATAATTCATGTATTGTTACTAGTAGATCAGACTCTTTTAGTATAGATAATTTTTACCTTTTGTAAGAGTTCCATGAAAGTAATTCCAATATTTTAAGATATTTTGTACATTGTAACTACAGGTGAGGAGGAACGCTGTGTATCTTTATGCTCCCGTACAGCCAGGGGTGCTATTCCTGGACAATCTGGGGGATGGCATCGACCTCGGGCAGCTTACGGATTCTCAGTGTTGGAGTTTCCTCAAGGACAGACACATTGGCGAAATGGCTGCCCCTTTGCAAAGTCACTCACCCCACTGCCTGTCGAGAGTCAGGATTCTGGTGCACTATACTACAGAAATTATTTTTATACACATCGTAAGTTTTATCTCAATGTATTATGTAACACGAACATAGGTTTTCCTTAATTGTAGACATATAATAAATACCACCTCTGTTATGATGATTTTATTCTCACTGAACTTAAGTTCTTTTATGTCAGCAGATGTTTGTTTTTGGAAAGGCTTACCTTACACCAAAATCCACTCTAACCTTTGTGTTAATTTTATATAAAACTGTCTGAAATACCATTACAGCTCATCAGAACTGGTTTGGAATGGATGAAAATTTAGGGCCCGTTGCCATTTCCATTAAAAAGGAACGTGTCGAGTTACGACGCGGCGGTGGCGACGCATCCGGACCCTTCTCTCAACTGGCGTGGCAATATCGGCTGATCGTTCGAACCTCCGAGCTACTTACACTTAGGGGATCAGTTCTAGAAGATGCTCTCTCTACCATAAAACCCAGTAACAGTGCAACTTACAATACGAAGGAAGTATTAGAGTATGTTGCGCCTGAATTGCAGCTCAGTTGCTTAAAGTAAATATATTTTTTTTCTTTTTGACTTTTTAAGCCATACTTATTGATATACTAAAAGAACCTAGATTCACAGTCCTATTCAAATGTTATGTTTAAAAGTACTCGTATCCTTGGCACAGCCAATGTACAGCACATAATTCATATACAGATAAAACACAAATTACCTATGTGTTACCGTTTTACACGTTTTGATGGAATATGTTGATCTTGACTTTTGAATAATATGTATGTTTCTCATTGATAATGTCTATCTATCCTTTTCAGACTTGGAGTTTCGAACAGTGGAGCGGAAGAACAATTACTACGCCTTGACGAGCAGTGTGTCACAAGACATTACAAAGTAGGCGTCATGTATTGCAAGAGTGGTCAGTCCACTGAAGAAGAGATGTATAACAACCAAGAGGCAGGATCCGCCTTTGTGGAGTTCTTGCAAATGCTGGGCCAAACTGTTAGATTAAAAGACTTCGATAAATATAAGGCTGGACTCGATAATCGGACTGATTCCACAGGACTCTACTCCGTGTATACCACTTACCAGGGTTGCGAAATCATGTTTCATGTTTCAACCATGCTTCCATATACACCTAACAATAGACAGCAGTTGTTAAGGAAACGACACATAGGCAATGACATAGTAACAATCGTCTTCCAAGAACCTGGTGCCGCTCCTTTTACACCGCGCAACATTCGATCTCAATTTCAACACGTTTTCGTGGTGGTAAGGGTGATAGATCCATGTACGGATAATACTCATTATAGTATAGCTGTGAGTCGTGCTAAAGAAGTGCCTTTATTTGGACCTCCAATAAAAGATAGTGCGGTTTATCCGAAGGGTGAAGTTTTTACTGATTTACTGTTAAGCAAGGTGAGTCTCTATGAGTTCAATATGAATAAAGAAATGTGGAATTTTGTATGAATAAATTTGATTACAATAATTTTCTTTGCAACAGGTAATAAATGGTGAAAACGCGGCAATACAATCACCAAAGTTTAGCACAATGGCAACGCGCACTCGACAAGAGTACCTGAAAGACTTAGCTAAGAATTATGTGACTGCTACAACAGTTGAAACTGGCCAAAAATTCTGTGAGTATTCATATTAACGACGGACCTTGTTCTACAGACAATGTTGCCAACATTATTATTTTGGAAATTTTGGTTTTCAGCTATATTTTCTTCATTTTTGATGAAAAGTAGTAACAACTCCAATAGTAACGCGCCCGTGCCACGGATTGATAACTGCACTAACGATGTATTAGTTGGCGGCGCACTTTGCTTTCACGTGAGTAGTTTATATACATATTTTAATTTCATTTATTTTCATGTACCTAAAAAGAGTTATTTACATAATTTTAATTTAACATGCAGTCAGGGTTTGTAATTTATCCAATGCTCTTAATATGTTATTAATAATCATGAATTGAAATATTTCCTTTTAGGTTCTAGTTCAAGATGAAGGTGCCGGTGGGATACTGCTAGATTGTTTAATGGGAATATCAGCAGATACCATTGTAATAGTTGAAGACACCACACGACAGATAGTACTAGTTCTTCCAACGAATACTTTGCTAGGTAAGTATTTAAAACATATTTACATTAAATTTTTTGAGGTACATAAGCGCCTACATGTTTTAGAGGAAAGAGGAACTAAAGAGGAGGTAGGTGAAAAATGCTGGACACCATAAGTTCGCCTATTACGAGCTCTTATTTTCAGTTAAGAGTAAATAAAATAAAAACATTTTGTTGTACGTGACAGGGTGGGTGGTAAGCGGCGAGTGGGCACGAGTGTACTATCACCGCGGCGAGAGCGTGCGGCTGCGCGGCGCGGGCGGGGCGGGTGTAGCGGGCGGCTGCGGGGGCGGGGGGCTGGAGGCGGTGCTGCGGCGGCTGTCCAGCGTGGCGCCGCCGCACGCCCACGCGCTCTCCGAGATCACGCTCGAACGCGGCGCTGCCTCGCAACTCGGTCAGTACTATTAAATAATTAGCGCACACAGCGTACCGAAGAACATGGCGAAAAAGGAGTAGCGTTACATAACAAACGACTTGCCATGTCTCTGCCACGATCTATGTTTGACAGGAGCAAAGCTGTTATGGCAAGAAACGAGACATAGAGAAGAAATAGAATAAGATATCAATAATCTCATTGTATTACTTCATATAAACATTAATACTTTTCTTACCATAAGCCTATTCCCACATATTACTTAGCAATTAACCCATGTTAAAATTGTTATAACTTTAACAATAATTATTATCAATTGTTTATAAGACATCTTATTCTCTCAATAAGAGTGCAGTTCATGTGGTATAAGATGAAATGAGTGTAAGTGTCGGTGGTGGGTTGCAGGTTTCCACGTGCAGGCGGACGGGCTGGTGATCGCGGTGGAGGGCGGCGGCGCGGCGGCGCGCGCGGGCATCAAGAGCGGCGCGCGGCTGCTGGAAGTGTGCCGCGCCGCCGTCTGCGCGCTGCCGCACGACCATCTTGTCGACCTGCTCAAGACGTCTGACCCTGTCACCGTCAGTACCTTCTATATCTACATCTTCCTGTATTCCTATTACGAACTCTTTATGCCATTCTGTTTACGTCAGTTACGATCACGCCAGCCAGCCAGCGCTCACGAGACATCTAAATTGACCAATGAGATACACAAAGTTCTCTGGTCTATTAAGTACGTCTCCAGGGCCAACTGTACAGTATATGGTTTTATATGGTTATTATTGGTTCTGTCCCATATACAAGCCTTCATTTTAAAACATATGCAATTTTGTCTTGTTGTCTACGCAGGCGTATAGTGATCATGTATATAATGATATCTGGTGAGTGCAGGTAACGGTGACGTTCCCGGCGCAGTCGTCGAATGCGAGCGCGCGGTGCCAGTGCGGCGGCGAGGGCGCGGCCGAAGCGCAGCAGCCGGGCCGCCGCCGCGCGTCCCCGCCGCGGTCGGACAGCTCCGGATACGGCACCGGTAAGTATCGCCGTCTATATCGTAAACTAGCTGACTCGATAAACGTTATTATATAAAAAAGATAATTTGTTTTATCTTTAATGCAGAGTTGCAATAATGCAGTTCTCAAAGATATTGTATATGCAGGGGGTTCAGGCCGAAGTGCAAGGCGATCGCAACAGACGTCACCGGGAGGGGAGGCACTGCGCCGCCGCTCACGACACCGCGCCTCTGCTAATACTTCATCACTCACTGTAAGATTCACTATATAAACTTAACTGTTTTCTACAACAATTTTTATATTCATTTACTATTCTACATACATCATTAACAACTTCTCTCAAACCTACGCTTTCAAAATGTTGTTTAGTAAAGAGAAGCGTTGTGGAAACGTTAAGATTCTTCATCTGTAAATAAAACATTGCTTTTTGTATGTGTTGGATAACGATATTGCCAAAACAAAAAATATTGTTTTTACTATTGAACCCTAGCATAACATAATTTATTATTGTATAATAATGTATAATTATTGTAAATGTTTTATAGCAAGAATTTATAAAATTATTAGAAAATAATTTACCCGTTAATTTACTTCATACAGGAAGAGCTGATGCGTTTAATGGACGCCGAATTGGGTGACGGCGGCCGCTCGAGTACCGCGTCGACTGTAGTGTCTACCAATACTGTGAACACGGTGGCCAACGTCGCACCGCCTGTGAACACAAACAACGCACTGAACTCTCGCGCGCCGCCGCTGCCCCTCCCCGACGCCTCCGCGCTGGACTGGGCCACACTGGTGCACACTGCCACACGGGCCATGCTACAGGTATAATAAATAAATGAACTTATAAATCAATATCAATATATCCATACATAGTGAGAGTACGTTGATAACATATTGTTGAACAACACCTACTGTGACATCATAATATAATGTCATTTATTTTGTTGATTTTTGTGAACTGATATTTTTACATTATCTGAAAATAATATTTCATTATAAATATTTTAAAAATAGTATAGAAGTTTCGCCAATATTTAAAACCTATAAGGTTACCCTGAAAAGTATGTAACAATTTTGAATTATCAATATAATATTGTGTGTATTATTGTATTGCATTGTAATTATATCTTTGTAGTAACTAGTTTCTCCTAGTGTTATTATGAATAAATTATGACATCTATATAATTTAGGTAAAATTTTTTTTAAATTACTGCTATGATGTACATAAATTGTTTTTTGAAACGCGAACATAGTGTTGCATCAATAGCTATTGTTTTGTTTGTTCTGTTAATAGACGTAATATCTATTTGATCACAATTAGAAAGTAGTTAAATTTGTAGTCAGTGCATTCTGTAGTTTAAATTATTTAAATTACAGTTGCCCTTACTATTTACCGATTTAAATGTGAAGGCAGTACAGTAGCTTTAAAATTAAAGCAAGTAAACTATAATAGATGTGTATCCTTTTAGATTTGCGAGGAACATCAATATCCGTCCATAGAAAATACTGATCCCCCACTAGAACCTTTAGCAAATGAACCAGTACACGATTCGTGGTCGGATGTTTTAGTAAGTATTTCAGTTTTATATTACGCATAGTATAATTATTAATAGTAATTATTTAATAATTAATCATAATTTAACGAAGGTTACAAACATCTCTTAATCTTCTGATAAATTATATTGTTCATTTTCAGCATGTATTTATGGACACACACGCATAATTATATACAATTATTTAAAGTCAAATTATATTTCAACTCAATTATACAATTATTTTAATTCAAATTATATTTCAACTCAAATGTTATGTTAGAATTTTATTTTTGAAATTTGTTTTAAACGCAATATATATAGATGTCATTTAAATTTTATTTGTTTAACTTGAAAGTTAACACTTCTTTCTGAGCCGCTTCGAACGGATTGGATGCCGATGGACATTAAAATATGAGACGTTTAATTGTTCGCAATTCTTAAATTTGGGTTGATGGACACAGTGTATTATAACAAGAGATACATAGTTATTAATTCATTGTTTGTACAGACGAGCGACAAAGCAAGTCCCTCTGCAGCGGCGGCGAATGCAGGTGCGGGTGCAGGGGCCATTGCGGGTGCGGGTGTAAATGCAGGTGTTGGAGCGAACGCGGGTGTAGGGGTGACTGCGGGGGGTACGGGTGCGGGTGTGGGCGGGTGCGGGTGCGGCCTGGCGGCGCGCGTGGCGGCGCTCGAGGCTGACGCTGCCTGCTCGCAGCGCCACCAGCACCAGCTCGAGGAGGAGGTATGTACTACTTGCACTATCTCAATGGTTGAACTAAGTGTTTGTGCTAAGAAAGAGTTAAACGTTAAATTAGACAATAATTTTGGCTTAAGCGCACCTTATGAATATTATAGCCAACACAAAAAGGATGGACCATCAAACTCTCTGCACTCTTATAAAATTAGGCATACATTAATTTATAGTATAGCTTTAACCTGATAATGAGCTGACGTGAGCTTTATCAGTTTAATATTATCTGATCTTGTATGCATGTATGATACAAAGGTGCGTCGGCTGCGTCGCCACAACGCGCGGCTGCGCGAGGAATCTGCGCGCGCCGTGTGGCAGCTGCGGCACTTCACGCAGTGGCTTAAACGCACCGTTGACCGACAGTGATCTATTCCTCATTCCCCTCATCCCCCCCCCCCCTCCCCTCTCTTTCCCCATCTGAGTCAGTTACGCCCATTCATTCCCATCTGTATTTAGCTATGCTTAGCGACTCGCGGACCCTACATTTGTCTCACCATTTCTCCTGTCATTAGTTAGATAATATTACATTATTAATGTTCTGTTTCTCAATTACAATAAAAATGAATTGTAATTCCAAATATAAGTTATTCCTATACCGCAACGAATATCAATAAGACCGGCCTAGTAAAACCAGTAATTTAATGTAATACTTATAAATTACTTGTATGTGGAATTTTGTCCTTTTCTTTTTTAGTATTAGTAGTATAAAAGATAAAGACAAGACTTGCTGTCCATTATAAAGCAATAAAATTGTATAAGCGATCAACAAGAAAAGTGATACTGGCTGTTCCGTTTTTAGAGTATGTTCAAGTTTTAAATTAATAATGTTTACTTTTACAAAGTAAAAATGCTTTGTGAAGTACTTTAATGTACGTTTTATTCATATAATAATCATATTTCTATATAATCAATGTTACAAAATGTAAAAACAATTTGTTGGTCCTTATAAACATAGCTACAAAAAATACTGTTTAATTAACGCATGTAAGTAATTCTTTAACATGGCATTTAAATTATGTCATTCACATAATTATATTTCAATTAATAATAAAAAATAATGCTGCAATAAAATATAATGGCTGCATGAATGAATTATGAAAAATTAATGACACTTTGGTAAATATGTTACAAAGGATGTTTCGAACATAATGATTAGTTTGGTTCAAATATATCGGAAGGACTGACGGGCGTATCTCTGCCTATTAAGAAAATGTTTGTAGTGTTATACTCCAAGGAGTAGTAAATAAAGTTCTTATGAAATTATATGATAGTAGATGTGGGTTCTGCGCTGTATCTTATGAATTTTGTGCCTTTTCTGCGCTTCTTGAGAAGCAGTTATTTTGGCGTACTTATAATGTACACGAGTGAATTTTTTGTCAATAATTATAATTTGTTAGTAGCTGCTCAATGTGGCACGTATGTTTAAATAGTCTAATGAAGTTGCTGTTTCTTTTTAGTAACATGTTTGTAAGTATTGTTAAGTTGATGTCACTGCATCTGAGTAACCCAGTTACTTGTTGTATAATTGTTAGGTGTAGAGTTTTGTGTAAATCAATTATGAGCAATCTTTTAATTTATTTTCTTAATTTTTATGCACTAGGTATCCAAATATAAATGTAGAGCGATATATATTAAACGTTAAGCGTCACGCAGGTATGTAAAGGAGTAAGAAACATATTTTTAAATTACAGAATTGAATGAAAAATATTGAAAGAAAAAGCGTTAAATTACTTCAATAATTCTAAAAGCTACATAACTAAATACAAACATTTTTAGTATTTGCTTGTACCCATCAAATACCTTAATTATCTACGCTTAACGCTCTAGACGTACAGTGCCTAGTTGTAGTTTAGAATAAGCTTAGTTTAGTAGCTGTAAGGTGAACACCAATTAATGTAAGGAGAATGCAGCAGAGCTTGGTGGATGTATACTTGATACTGTCACTAATACATGTTTACCGATCTTTATCATTTTATTACAATACATGATCAACCCCGAGTTTGTGCAATTGCATAATTGTATATAGGTGTTTACCGGTATCTTAGTGTGCGTAAGCGTAAGCGTTAAAGGCTTACTATGGACTAACAGCTGGAGAATGCAACCTAGAGAAAGCAGAATTAGTGCGAGATCTAGGCGTACCGAAAGTGTACATTTTGTACTAACATCATAACAATTTGCAAATGTCTTTGTCTTCTTGAATATCCTATAGTATGTGTAAAATGTACGGCGCGTTGTTTTCGATAAAAAGGGATTATCAAGTATACATCTATTGCATCTTTGAATATCTGCTATAAATAAATGTACGTGTCTGTATTCTTATTAATCGTATAAATGTAAACAGACTTGAAACCTGCCAAATATTATTATAACAATAAGATGTAAACACATTAGCACAAATTACAATTACCTATTGTTGTATCCGTATGTATCAGATCATTGCATAGAATGTAGCTTAATTCTGTCAATTTTTTACTTACGTAGTTCTGTGGAGTTGTTTGTTTATATTACTTTTTACAATGACCAATATATATTCTATGATCTCCAAAGGTATTCCGTTAACAAATTTGGAATAATCAATGATTATAAATTTTCTGTTGTTAACCCTATGAGTTGATTAAGTATTGTTTGTGTATATTGAATCTCATAAGGTATTTAAATGTCGTAAAATGAAAGCTTTATTAGTATAAGCACGTTTTTTAATCAACCTCATTTATTGTTGCTCTGAGGTTATTTTTTGTAATTTTAAATTATCTGGGTGTAATTATTGTTTTCGTTATACGTATTGACAATTTTCAAAATGTTAAATATAGATAGTATTCATAATAACATGTTAAAGATTGGAAGTGTACTGTTTGAACAAATTCATTAGGTCTATATTTTTATTGAAGATAATAGAACACTGCATTAATTGTTATCACTTTTCAGTGTTGTCACCAAAAAGGTGTGGTTTTACCAATAGAATTGTTTTTTTTAATGTATACTTTATAAAATATGTTTATACACTTTTTTCTGTGTACACATAAACAATGTTTTAAATATTGAAACTAGTAAATGACAAATTTTGACTGATTTTAGTTTTAAATTTATTTGCAGTAATTTGTACAAAAATATCTATCCTATTTAGTATAAGGTTTAAACAAAAATAAATAAAATTGTTTGAACAATTGCCGTTTATGAAAAAGCGAAAAGGTGCGTTACAATACTTTTTTTAATAAATTTTTTTTATAAAATAGTTTGAGTATATGGTGCAAATAATTTAGACAGTGTTTCGTCCGTCCCATTGTTTCCGTTTTTTTGGAAAAATTGTGCCACCTCTATAATTTATTAAATATTTACGAAGCGTCGAACACGACAAATAGGTTTTCAATTTAAACATGTAATATCGATTTATTCCAGAAATCCCCACTAAGAAGCCCCCACTGATTCCAAAAAAATTTCAATCAATTTACTAACGCAGTATATAGCATTTAATAATTATTGTAATTTCCATCATGATACCCACAAAATTTTTGAAACATGAGACTACATACAGATGGAAAGCGTTTGAAACAACCTGTAAGTGAAGTTACTAAAATATTGAATAATTCGAAAACCTATGTCCTTGATTTACGTTAGGCATTGAAATTGTAACATCCAAATCAATAAAGAAGAAATCCTTCCTTTTCTGTGCTAAATACTATTCTGTGCTAATAAAATTAACATGGATTCGCCGGAATTGAGATATACAATATTTGTCTATTGTTTTGATAACTACTTTTTAAGTTTGTGACTTTCTGTAATCGTACTTTACATTAGTGTAGTGATTGTTTTATAATGAATGTGTCGTAAACTACTTCCCACCACTATTAAGTGTAATTTCACCTATTGTACTTTAAATCGTTGTTAAGCTTTACGTTTTATTGTGTATTGATAACCAAAGTGTTACTGTTTACCGCCATAGTTTTGAAATTGGATTATATTTTCACTATCTGCAGTAGTTGCTGTATGATTATTCGTATATTTTTTGTAAATTTATTTAAGGGACATTCCAATTATAATATCTACCAAAGAATTGCGTTTCTTCTTAATATTATAAGCTAGCGACCCGCCCCGGCTTCACATGGGTGCAATGCTGATACTAAATACACTACAGAAAAACTGTGAACGTTTATACATATAAACCTTCCTCTTCAATCACTCTATTAAAATAACCGCATAAAAATCCGTTGCGTAGTTTTATAGATTTAATCATACATAGGGATATAGGAACAGAGAAAGCGACTTTGTTTTATACTATGTAGTGATATATTATGCTGAAACGTAATCTGGTGAAGGTACTTAAAGCTACCATTAAGCCCTTCTAATTTTACGTATTTCAAATTTCTGGAAAAAACTTTTAAGGTAATGTGAGGGGTCATGAAATTATTGTAAGTCCTCATCATCCAAAATCTTTAGCACCCATTTTTCAAATAAAATCCTAGCGCTACATAAAAATAGTCACCTTATAATAATCAGCTTCAGAATCTGAAGTTTCTCGTTAATTACATAGTAAATTATGACAGCCTGTCCATTGGATAGAGTAGATAACAACTGCACAAAACATAATTTAGTTATATTCAGGTCCTTTAATTAATAAAATAACATACATTTATTTTATTTTAATATTAAGTAAGAAGTGAATTACACAATGAAATAATTGATCGTAGCTGCACTTGTCCTAACTTCAGTCTATATCTTCTCCACCTTCATCTTTTTCCTCACTTGTTTCTGTTTTAGGTGACTGCTTTGTGTCCTACAATCAAATTTATATTTAAATAACTATATAGGCAATGTATTTATAAATTTAGTGTGCGTTCCCATTGAGGGACCAGTTATACATTTAGATCATTATAGTTACTTATTTTTTAACCCGGAACCCGATCACACCGCCAAACCTCCAGTGTGTGAGATCTTATATAGGCTTCCATTCATATTATTATACACTTGTTTATCTTATGTTTATTTTTTATTGATTAAATAAATATTATATTTTACCTTAGCAAAAAACTGGTCTAAATTTTTCCGAACAAAACGACAATTTTATAGTTAGAATTTCATAGTTGAACCTCATAATATAGGTACTAACGCACCGTCTTAGTAGCCAGAGCTTTCTGAACATCTGCGTCAATCTGCTGTGCCTCGTCTGATCCGACGAGTTGCGCTCGAAGACAGTCAATCGCCAACCTCGCTATGTATTCCAACTCCTCGGCTGGTGCTTGGACCCCGCAATCTGATACAACACCAACATAATGATAATAATATGGTAGGTGTGTTTATCAATAGGTACTTAGACATACCTATTACCATAGATTTTCTATGCCTACTAAGTACCTACTACAGTGTAGCCCATGTACAGGTAAATGCAAAATGCTTTGTTTTATTGAGTGCCTTACATAATACTTAGTAAAATAAGTAATATTATAGATACGTTAGTAATATTATTTATTCTATTGTATTGGTCCTAGTTATTTTTCATAACATTTTCTTACATTTATCAGTCTTTTATGATGTGTAGGCAATTTCAAAATATGACTTGGTCAAGTGTTTTTACCATGGGTAAAAGTGATTAGGACATCGGCGGAACATACTCGTACGTACTCCAAGCTTATCCAGTGTCGGGGAGTGTCCTATGTTTTGTCATGCTACATGACACAGTAATGCTAAGCAAAATTATTAATAGGTAGGTAGATATTTATCTATTTAAGTTAAAAAATACCTTTTATATCTTCAACGACGTTAAAAACCTCGATAAGGTTAATGGACTCCGCTGTAAGCGGATGCTGTTCGTCAAGTAATGAGTTCACAAGAGACGTCATGGTTTCGTTAGTTTCTGCAAGGAAATAAAAATAAATAATCGACTCACAGGATATTGAAAATATTGACATTTTATTCTATGTAGGCAAATTAAACGACAGAACATAAAATAAGTAGGTATCGTCCTTCCTGATACCCAATTCGGGTTCAGGTCGGGATTGTCTACTGAGAGTGCCATCTTCTGTCTCAAGCAAACTGTGTAGTACATGTATAGTATCTATTAGGATGATGTTAGTAAATAATAATATACCAAGGTCAGAAGAGGGAGCGGAGTGGAGGAGCGCGGCGAGCGCGGGCCCGAGGCGGCGGTGCAGCGGCTCGCTGGCCCCCGACACCTCCCGCAGCGCCTCCTCCAGCGACTCCATCACCTTGTTTGAACCAGCTTCCGCACCCTCCATCGCTTCTATCTGCTCATAACAAACATTATTATAATTAACGATGTTTGGTTTGCAGGCAATTTACTTCTCTATTCCGTGGTAGGTATGCAATTACCTACTTTAGTTTATGGAACATAGTCCCATACATTACGAATTTGCATTCTCATTTGTAATGCCTATTTTAAAAGGTCGTTGCAATACAATGTAACCGCCCCACAGACCGCTCACTTGCATAGTATTTGTAAACCACAGCGTGAACCTATCCTTCTTGAAAGAGACAAGAAGTAAAGGTTAGGTTATAACCCTGGCTCATCCATTCCCATCAAATCCAAAGCATTTTAATTAAACGGCAATCACCAATCTTTGATTCTAGCGCTAGTTTTCTCCTTACATGTTGCCTTATAAGTCGGTCAGCTAGAGCCGCGAGAGCGTCAAAAGCGCGCGTCTGTTTCTTGTACAAGCTCGGATCACCTCCGTACTTTAACAGCCATTTGCGCACAAGTTTGTCGACAACTTCAAAGCGAGACTTCGCACTGCAACATTATTTTCCAAACATAGGAATTAGAATTATGAATGTAAAATAAATTAAAATAAAATATAAAAATAAACAAATAAAAATTTTGAATTAAAAATTCCGTGCTTCGGAAGGCACTTTAAGCCGCCAGTCCCGGTTGTTATCGACAGATAACAGTCGTTAAACCTGGTCGGAGGCCCTTTGGGCGGTTTGCCCACATCCGACACGGGTTGGCCACTAACCCGAATCTCCGCCAATCCGCATTGGAGCAGCGTGGTGGAGTATGCTCCAAGCCTTCCCCGGTTGTGGGTAGAGATATAAAAAGGGTTGAAGGCAATTTAAAATACTATTAAAATTTAGGTACCTACTTTTTACAATTCTAGGTACCTACTAAGTAGATTGTTCTTACCCCGATATAACATCAGGTAGCTCCGCAGTAAGGTCTTTCAGCAATTGATCGGCATCGTCACGTGTTACTCGCATCGCGTCCAGGCAGTCGTACAAAAGCTTCATCACGTTTATGTCATATACCAACTTTACTGTGGAGCCTAGTGGGGTTCTAATTAGAAGTGAAACAATTATATGAGACAACACAATGCGGTGTACCAAAATTATGAAAAGATCTACTAGATGTACCTACCTATTAGTGTTATAATTGTACCAACAAAATAATATTCAAATTATTAGGTAAGCATTAATTTAGTGGTTAAACCGTCCGTACCGGGTTAAATTTAAAGCATGGCAGAAATTTAAATACTCAAACATTTTATTTCTCTTGCTTGGGTATTATTTTAAGTGTCTTTACGTACATTTATCTCCAATAGTATTGATCCACAACACGTAGAATTCTAGTTTTTGACTTTGAGTGTGACGAGTTTAATTATAACTAAAGTTAAATGAGTGTTGAATCTAGAATACACGCACATAGGAAAATACTTCTTTCGCTGCGGTCTTGGAGGTTGCGGCAACATAAACAAATAAATCTGGGACTGATCAATTTCCGGAGGAGTAGGTATCGACGGGGCAGATATATGTGACAGCGGCTTCAGACGCAAGCTTTGGATTTCCTGATGCAGAGCCTGAAACAAACGTTTTACGAAAAAAAGTCGAGTGTTCATTTTTAAATACAGTAGGTACTCGTATACTTATCAAAGAATAAAAACCCAAAAAATTAAGGAGATGCCAAGACAATGTTTCGTTTTTCGTGATCTTAAGTTTTATGTTTGTCAATTTTTTTACCTTAATCTGTTGCATTTGCTGTGCCCTCACAATCCGCAAACGCACTACGTCCCTTTGATATTGTTCTGGTTCGTATGCACCAGCCATTTTAGATGGGTCTTTTGGGGCCTACAATAAAAATATGAAAAAAGTAGGAGTGGAAGAAGTAAGATGAAGATCTACCTTTATATTTAGTTTAATATGCTGAAGAGCTTAACAAGCTTAGAATTTAAAACAAAAAACATTTAGAATACATAATAAAATATTGAAAAATTAAGTCTGCGTCAGCAAATAATGCAACCAATAATTACCTTTTGTGGGAGAACATCGGCCTGCAGTGCGGCCGCAAGACGAAGTCTATCAGAATATCGATCTAATACACTTAGATACTTTTTCTCTAGTTCACTATGACGTTCCTGGTTAATTTATTATAAAATTAATTAATATTCAATATGGAGGAGTAACTAATTATTATGGGCGTTGTGAAGAAAATATCTATAATAGGTATGAGGTATACTTGAACGACTATACCTAAACTATAAATCATAATACTAGTGTATCTATATAGGTACACTACGTAGTTTAACGTAGTATTGTGGTATGTTAGGTAAATGTGCTTAAAAATATGTATATTTTGGATACTACCTAGGATACTACCTTTGGATTCATGAATTTGTATGCCGTAAGAGAACCGATCTTTATTATATTTACCCGCCAGTCTCTAAGCTGGTTAAGCAGTTGGGGCAAAGTGTGTTGTGTAGCTGCGAACTTGTGCCTACGAGCCATTTGCCTTAACAAATCATCCAAGGTTTTGTCAGCGCGTCTCGGTCGACCAAGCTTGCGGGTGAGCACGTCTCTCATTTGAGCTCGAAGTTCTTGAGCTTTAGCCTCCATCGCCTTGAGGTCTACGTTCATACGGAATAAGTGGGTGCGGTTTATTCTGGAATTAAATTAGGTATATCGTTGCAGCAATTTGAATCTCAAGCGATACTATGTTAGTGTAAAGTTTTTTTATTAGAAGATAAATAGATACATAGACGTGTTGAGGGGGAGAGGGTGGGGAAGCGGCGACTCCCCTGGATCTATTTAAGATATTCCTAAAAATTGTTGATGTCATAGGATATTTTCTAATTTTTTTATTGCCAAATTTTATTTGAATTGCCAAATTGCAAAATTGCCAAATTCAGATTCTGCATAATCTTTAAAAAAACGTTACGACATTATTATGATAATATAATTACTTTTGCCTCTGCTTCTGTTGTTTAATCTCATCTTGTATCTCGAGCACTCGTCGTCTCAGTTTGGCCAGCATCTTCTCGGGGAACACTACGGTCTGGGAGAGTCCCTCAGGGCCGGTACAGCCGCGGAGAGCCGCGGCTCGGATCTGATCGTACCGCAGTATAACCACCTGATCCACATCGTTCATGCAGCTTTGTTTCTCCATCTAATAAATTAAATAAATCAGAAACTGGACATACATTATAAAATATTGCGAATAAAACCAAAAAACATGAAGGTTGTGTTGAGTAAAAGCTTAAATTAGATGGTAGGTACCATGAATTCCCGCAATTCGTTTTTCCTTTGCTCTAACTGCACGGAAAACTTGCGTTTCACCTTATTGTGTGCATCAATGTCTTTACGTAAAAGATCTACGAGGTGGTCTTTTTCTAGCATTTCTTGCTCGTGTTTATGCCTGTAATTAAGTAAAGATAATTATAATAAATACCTACTACACAGAGCATTGTGGTAGTCAATGTATACAAATCAAAACAATTGCTTACCTAGTATTTCTAAGATCATACGTCTTATTGTAAATATCTACATCGCAGCCATCTGGGCATATGTTTGGATCTAAACGTATAGGTCCAATATCCCGACTGTCCAGGCTTCCTTCATCTTCTTCCTCACTGCTTGAGGACGACGATTCAGATTCTGATGATTCTAAAAATTATTGAGTTGTATTTACGAGTATGCAATAATCTTAGTAGGTACCAATCTGATTAAAAATTTTCTATTAATATGTTTCTGTTTTCAAGTATTTTTGAGATTTCAATTATTATTTGTTACACTGCATTTATTTATGACACTACTGCTCTATAAAGCGTGTTACTTAAAGTAGGTAGGTACCTAAAACCTTTATATAAAAGAAAGTTGAATAAACTCAAATAATATTTTATTTCGGTGTTTTTGTTTTACCATCGTCGTCGCGATCACGAGGTGGGCGATATTTCTTTTTGAAAATCCTGCGTAGAAAATCGGCAAACTTGTTGTCTTGCACCAGCCGTTTGAATTGCCGCTGCAGATCTTGACAGACGGCATCTAACTCCTCCTTTTCATTCTGGTGTTCAATAATCCTGTGCTCACAGTCTGTGATTTGATCTTGTACTCCGCGTACCTGGTATAATGTTATTATACTATTGTTTAGTTTCCGTGCTTTGGAAGGCACGTTAAGCCGTCGGTGTCATAAAAATGATAGAAGGCATTGTTTAGTCTTAAAAATAATAATAACGTTTGCTCGTAATACAGCACCGAATATTATAGGAACTAATATTTTATAGATAGACAATTATGAAAAAAAAAAACTGAACCTGCATCAATTTAGCGTAAACTCTTTCTGCAAGCCGATCTTCATGAGCCTCGAAGCGATTCAAAACATTCATTTCTCTGTGCAGCTGGTACAAATGCAATTCTAGTAACTGGTTCTTTTCCTACACATGATAAAATAAAAACAATTTATGTTTTAAATAAAAATGTAAAACATTAGCGCTTCCTTATCATTTAAACATTCAAATTAACAGAATTACCTGAACCCTTATGCGTTCCCTTTGTAGTTGTCTCAGGCGAGAATCGAACTGTTGAACCGAGATTTCAGCATCCGCAAGCAACATGTCTTGTTCATAAAGATGCCTGAGGAACGGAGAACATGGAAAAATCAGTGACAAATAGGTATTTAAAATCTGATAAAAATTCTGCTAAGAATTCCAATACCTTTCAATTCTTCTCTCCCTGATTTCAATCTCCATGGCTGAAGACACTTGGTCTTGTTTTGGTTTGAGAAGCTCCCACGAGGCGGCCAGTGGACGGGTTTCTGTGCAAATCCCCAAAATACAAAGATTCCCCAAAATTTACTCATAGTGGTAGAAATGTAGGCATTACGTAGTGGTGGCGGTAATAGAACTAGTTATGTTATCTATGAAGCGCGCATAGCCCCGCTGCTAGTGTGGATCGCAAGCGATCACATTGCTAAGCAACGTCGGGCGCGGCCGGTACTTGGATGTGTGATCGCTTGTGGCAAATTTCATGCGCGCTTCCATGCTTCGGAGGGCACGTTAAGCCGTCGGTCCCGGTTATTATCGATAGGTAACAGTCGTTAAACCTGGTCGGAGGCCCATTGGGCGGTTTGATAACGTCCGACAAGGGTTGGCCACTAACCCGTATCTCCACCAATCCGCATTGGCGCAGCGTGGTGGAGTATGCTCTATATGTATGCTTTCTCCGGTTGTGGGGAGAGACCCGTGCCCAGCAGTGGCACATAAAAAGGGTTATCTAAAGATTACGAATGAAAATTTTAATGGAGAAATTAGTTTATGAAATACCTGTAATAGGTACAAATCGAGCGACTCGCGGGGGTAAGACTCGTGCCTGCGGTAGCATGGTTGATTTTCTCCGCTCTTGCGTTTTTTTAACCATCGTAGCTCTTGGTGCAGTTGTAGGAATTACTACCGGTTTTATCTAAAACGTGATTAAAAAGTGCTTCTCAGACATAAATTTAATGTATTGTACATATTTATCCACGACCTATGTACTTTGTGGTTACCATGCCGGTCTGCCATTAGGAGTTTCCTGGGTTCGATTCCCAGCGAGGCAGAAGTTTAAATAATGAATTTGGTGGAGTTATGAGTGTGAGGCATTATTGTTTTTTATGTATCTAAAATATGATATCCTAAGCGAGTATAAAAATGTATTCTCAAAGATAAACGTTTTTACACTGACCTCCATGTTTTTTTCTGGAAATTCAAGATCTTCATCAATATGCGGCACAGAAGGCGGATGCTTGGCCATCTTTTGTGGTATTTCAACTCGAATCTCTGCCAATCTTTCGCCAATATGCTTCATTTCAGCTACCAACTCTACTTTGTGCTCGCGTAATTTCAATACTTTCTCGTTAAATGCATGTTTATTGTCGTAGATCTGAAAATATGTTATATTAATTTGACGTGTAGTCGTGTACGTTAGAAAAATATATCTTTCTATATCTATACTAATATTATAAACAGGAAAACTTTGATTGTTTGTTTGTATTGAATAGGATTCGAAACATCTGGACCGATTTGAAAAAATATTTTTCTATATGATAGCTACATTCATGAGGAAGGTTTATAGGCTATCAAGCATTACGTTACTATTCTTAACGTGGTTGAAACCGCGTGGCACAGCTAGTTTTATATAATTTG
>DWAV01000127.1:0-27842 GCA_018231305.1 Noctuana lactifera
TATCTGTCGATAACAACCGGGACCGACGGCTTAACGTGCCCTCCGAAACACGGAAGCGCGCATGAAATTAGCCACTATCGGTCACCCATCCGAGTCCCGGCCACGCCCGACGTTGCTTAACAATGTGATCGCTTGCGATTCACACTACCAGCGGTGCTATGCGCGCTTCAATTAAACTTACTTAGCTATAAACTTTGTCGTGTATGCATATTTGCAAATTTGCTCGGGTAAATAACAAGATTCGTTGTTTTAGTATCCAATTATTTTAAGGCAAATAAGAGAAAATGGACATCTCCTTGTGATGGAAATTATTAAGATTTATAAAGCTAAGTGACTTCTTCGTAAACTTACACTTTGTAAACTTTTCCGAGTCAGGCTGCTCTTTTATAAAAGATTCCGACGAAAGATTTTCTGGCCTTGTCGTGCACAATGAAACCAACTTTGAAACCATTTA
Source organism: Noctuana lactifera (assembly GCA_018231305.1). NCBI lineage: Eukaryota > Metazoa > Arthropoda > Insecta > Lepidoptera > Hesperiidae > Noctuana > Noctuana lactifera. The sequence continues at coordinate 455 of DWAV01000127.1, forward strand.
AGTGGCACTCGTGTCATATTCTCTTTAATATAACCGTATAATTTTTTGAAAGACGGCACGATCAATACTTATATTCAGACGAGGAGAGGCCTAAATAAACATCTACTAAACTGTTCTAGGAACGTGAAACAAAATCACTTTTACCACGAGTGGTGGAACAATAACTTACATATTTAAATTTAATTAACAAACTTATTACATTAGTCAATATATTTACATTATTCAAAAATATTTACACTGCGACGTGATATAAACTTTAATCTACGTTACGTATCGTTTTAATTTATTTACAGAACTATCAATTTACACTTACAATCGAGGTCAACTTAAAATATACTAAAGTATAAAAACAGCAAATAAACAACTTAACTAAGGACTTATTCAATCGGCAGGATTATGTTATAATTGTACAATGGAATAATCAAAGTAAACATTACTACATAATAAAATGGTTTTTGCGGTAGTTTTATTGAAGATTCTAAAAGAAATAAACCTAGATAATAGCAAGAAGAAGTAGAAGAAGACGGAGCTTCCGTTATTACTGTTTCTAATAAAGTTATCACAACTAGTTCGTTAACACAATTAGCGACAGTAACTTCAGAGGTTTACACAGTAAAATCGTTTCAAGAAGATTTTGTAAACGTAAGCGAATTTTAATGAACACCCTATCTGTTCATATAAAATCTAACTTTTCACTCAATCACATCACACTTTCACCGAAAATGTAGCTTACAAATAAAAAAACAGTTTTGAGCTAATCATCTTTTAACTTAGAAGAGATAAAATCACAGAATAATATCACAAAAATAAAAGTGTTCGGGTTAATACGAATCCTAATTAATGGTAAAAAAGGCAATTAATATCAAACACTGAATTGTTTTATAATAATGAGTATAATAACGGTTATCGAAACTTGCGGCTTACTTCTTATTTGAATGTATGGAATATAAAAGTGAATGATCATTTTGAAATAGAATTTTAATTGTAAAATGACTGTATAAGGAAAAGCTGTGTTTACGCTCCTGTATCATTTTACTAAAATTAAATTATGTTTTAGTCAATGGTAATTTTAATACAACAATCACTCACTTTGATATAAACAATATTATGATAACAAATAACCTATTTATCAAAATCATTAATTAGTTTTTCCACGTGTCGCATTCTTGACTCTTATAACATTCTAATTCTTTTCCAATTATCTATTAAAACTTATGTATTAACATTTTATGCATTAAATACGGAGATGAGACTTCTGATTTCTGTAGAAGGCAAGATGAACAAGTTCTATAGTCATTAAATTTTCAGAATCTTTACTTGCTTAATTGAATTTTTTGCTAAAAAATGTGTCCTCATTCAATTTATTTTAAATTAAAACACAAATCTCAGTATTTTTTTAGTCATCTTAAAACGTAATTCAATAATGTATCTTGAGCTACCGGAACAATTAGCCAAAGTTTATATTTCATCTATTACTCATCATTTCTTGCATAATATTTGCCACAATACTGAAAGTACTATACTAAGTACAAGTGAAATATCCAAATAAAGAAATAAAACTGATCAGAAGCTTCATCTCCGACGTCTTAATGGTTCAAGGCGATCATCTACAGGCCATTGTTGAAAGGAGGTAGGTAAGAGCAGCACAGCTGATTCGTGACGTGAGGTACGAGGATGCCCTGTTGCTCGTCTGCATCGCCGCTGGATGCTCACCTGTATAAACAATTTGGATTATTAGTAAAAAATATTAGAGGTTCCAATATACATCCTTGGGTCATCCCTTTTGTGTCACTGTAAATCAAAATTTTTTTTTGGTAATATACATACGAGTATATGGGTATACGAGTATATTCAATTCTGTAAAGAAAACAAAAAATATAAGTACCTAAGTTGAATTAGAGCAATGATAGCCAATAGTAGAATTTCGGGATGAAACAAATAAGCGTATTGTAAATTAATTATTAGCTTATGCACGCTAAAAAGTTCTAGAAAGCCATGTAAAAACCACCAATCAGTCCTTGAGAACTGTGGGCTAATGGCCAATCATATTTCACAACAGAGCCATGCCCAGAATAGGATAGTGATGACGGAGTCTAAAAATTTAAAATAGTAAATATTGCGTTCTGAAATGTAGAAAACGACAAGATAACAAGAAAAAATATATAATTATGCTGGAGTTAACAAATTCTAATCACTAACAACTATTTAATAAAATTAATGTTCACAGAATAACAGCAGTGTAAAAATGTAGCATAAAGTAGGCGCTTAATGTGTTGTTTGTGTAAATATATTTTTGCACTTAGATCTGAGCTTTGTTTGCTGTAGAAATATTTGCTTTTACTACGCTTTGAGCTAGGAAACACAGAGGGCTGTGTGACTCGAAATGTTTATTCTTCCAAAAACTACACGTAAAAATATAAAGGTAAATAATAGGGTATTGATGTAACTTTATAGAAGGAACTATGCAGTGAGGATTGAGTCTGGAAGTTATCACACCCGACAGCTTATCGTGTTTTAATTTAATTTAATTTCACGAACACATAACACAGAATAGACCATAGACATTTTGTTAAAGATTAAGGTAATTGATGTTATATCTGAAATTGAAGAACCGGAAACATTTGGACCTTTTTTATCTCCATTTAATTTTTGAACAACGTTTCATTTGCATACACATATAAATTATTATACAGTATACTATCATATTGACAAACATTATACGGTAACAGCAAAACCTGCTCAAACGTTCGATGGCGTATCAGTTAATATGAAAATGTAGTAAAGAGTAAATAGCAAATAAAGTTCGGATAGAGCAAGTCGTTCCCGACGCGCTGCGGCTGAGTTTGCAATTCTCAACGTGCGGTGAACTTGTCACTGGAATAATTAATGAAAACGTCTAATGTATACTTGTGAGAAACGCGACTGTTAGCGAAACAGATGTTCGAGGAATAGATGGAGAAAACCTTGCGCGCTGACATTAGAATTTAATCAGACAGAACATCTCCAATGTGAGGCAGAAGACTCTCTTGAACTTATTGTGGTGGAATTAATTTGAGGAAACTCCTATACATTAATGAAATTCTTACACGCATAATCTTAGTACACATTTTACAAGTTTGGGAGAAAATTTTGTTACCATTGAGCACGTGGACAGACACAGAGGCTGGGTGTGCATTATTCGGCACACATGTGTAGTTTCCGGAGTCAGAAAGGGCAGCCTTCGTCACCAGGAGCTTGCTGGTGGTACCACCCTCGGTTTTCTCTGTCTCTAGGCTGATACCGCCTCGTGGAGAATCAAAGTCCACTACTGAGTTACCATGATACCTGAGTAAAATAACGTTACTATTAGATTTCATATAAATAAATAGTATAAAGAAAAATATTTGTTAATCCTTTCATTAATACCTAATTTTAAATTGACTCTTAACACAATACAAAAATGTACATAATTTATCCATAATTATACAAAGGTTCCAAAGTAAATTATGATTGTATGTTAGATTTTTCCCTCTTTTCAATCGTCAATAGCTACAAATCGAGGGCTTACCATAAAACAGACGCGCTTGACGGCGGCGACGAGTGAACATTCACTGAACATGTCAACGATATCGTGCTGCCTTTCTTCACGTACACATCCTGAGAGCCCCATATGGAAGCCGCGGCAGCTGCAACAAACGAAAATGAACTTAGAATTGAAAGAAATAAGACAAAAAGTTGACTGGAATCAGTTGTTTGTGAATAGTGAAGCGTAGCGTCGAGGTTCAAACGAAAATTCAAAATTACAGAACACTTGACAGCGCTCGAGATAGATTGAAACTGTTTGTTTTCTGTTTCAGAGAGAGCTCTTATTAAAGTTTTGGTTTTTTTGAGAACGTTGCTCTGTTTCGCTGAGATTGTTTTGGAATTTCTTTACGGTCTCTCAAATAATATGAAACTTTCAGAGTACTCTCTACGCTATGTTTTGTGTGTAAAATACATTAATGAAGTAGCTTGTTAGAAATATCAAGTGATATCGCGTAATAAAACACCTCAGTTCTTATTATTTCACCAAGTTTTGATTACTTCCTATAGGATACACAAACAAAATTAAGTTGATCAATTAAAATTTTTATCAAAATACGACAACGATTGATTAATTACTGACGTGCGTCTGCACTTATAATATTTCCTTTAAAATAACAATACATCAAGTAAACAACATAGCCAAAACAAGAAATTGGCCTAAAGAAAAGAAAATAATTATACAAAAGCAGTACCTATAGGCATTGACTAAAGAAGCTTTAAAAGCTGAAGCGAAACGAAAATTTGGGCTTTTAAGAATCTCATAACTGTGTTATAATAACATTATAGTTGCTTCCATAATTATTACAAATTTTTAAATTATGATTATAATAACACAGTAGAAATCCTGATGAGTAATATAATTAGATAATTGTAGAGACACTCTCAATTTGAAAAAACTTGAGAGAAACGAGCAAAATTGGTTTAGGAATAATGAAAATTATGAATAGAATAAAAAAACTTTGTAAAAGAAGCTAATTAATGTAAATAAATAATGGGTCTGAAATGAGATAACAATTTAATGGTTGGTGGCCTAGGACAATTTGCGTTACTTTAAAATTTCATTTGTTTTCATATTTAATTTTTGCTAAAGAGCTGTCATTCTATTAAGTAAACTAGAAACCTTTTAAGGCTGAGCATTTGAACAAGGTAGCATAAAGGTAAATTGAGAGTGTCACTGGTTTTGGTAAAGCTGTGGCAAAGGAAGCAGTACCTGAGGAACGGGGCGGTGCCGAGGGCGCGGGGGTGTGGGACTCATCTGGAATTCACAAGACAACAGCTTAGGAGGGGGCAGGAATACAAAACAGTGACCTTAATGGCGTATTCGGTAGCTGCGAGGCAATGCCTCAATCCGATACATAGTCTGTGGTAACACCGATATTAAAGTTTACTTGAACTCTGATATGTGAGAATTCTGATTTTGATATAAAATTTAGCTAGAATATTTTAAATAGAAGATAACAGTATAATAAAAATTAATAATTAAATATGTAAGACTAGTCTTTTCAAAATTGTGAATGCTAGATAATGATAATATGAAATTGAAGCAAATACGCTTGTTGAAATCCGCAAACAAAATTGTGATGAATCATGAATTGAAATCACTAAATAATTCTTAAACAATTGTAATTATGACAAATACTGTTTCAAGTTAAAGTTACGACAAATTAAAATGAAAATTTGAAACAAGAATAGTCCATAAAAAGATATTTTACAAACCTTTCAAAACCACCTTAACCAGCTCGGTTACATCATTTTCGTTACGTAAAATGTTGCATGTTTCAGTGCAAGCCTAAAACTCTTGTTTGACGAAGTAAGTTAAATTAAAAACAGCTTTATATTGAATTAATGTCGTGTAAACTTAAATTTTTTATGTCTTTGGAGTTTCAGATATGTTCTGAAACATAATTATATTATAATTTACATGCACCATGTTCTACTAATGAACATGGTGCATGTAAATGCACCGATATACCGAGGACTCCGAATATATAAAAAATTGTGGTTTCTATTCCGTAATACAGTGTTAAATTTGCAACACTTATAACAATTGCGAGTGCCTAAAACATTGTTTAAAAATCAACATAGTTTAGCATTACCTTCTGGCGATTGTAATTAAAACCCCTATAACGTTATATAAACAAGTACCACAAAGAATATTGACAAATCGAGTTTTTAATTTGTGGTAGTAAACGTTATTCGTATAGACCGCAAAAAATCAAAACCAGCAATGTAATGAAACGCAGAAAAACTGACAAAAACGTTTTAATGAAACGCAGCGAAATCCGACAAGGGCTTAATAAAACGCAGCGCGATACTACAAAATGCTTTAATGAAAAAACGTAATGCGGTTAAGGCGATTTATTGTCGCGTATAAAATATAAAAGTATAGTTTATGCAACTACAGTATGATCCAAAGGAAGGGGTCGTTCCGTTGAACCCAAAATAATTTTTTCAAGTTCAAGCGACCTCAAGTCAGGTCGTAATGTGGCACCAATAATATACATTTGCGTATAAAACACTAGTGCTTCTATCTGACGTCCATTTTTCAGCGTAACAAGCACTGTAATTGGCTCAGCGCTGAATTTGAGAGGCTCGTATGATATTCAGGTTGAGCGCGATCTGACAAACGACTTCGGCCATGAGAAATGGGACGGACGGAGCCATTGTTTTTATGCGATTCCAAGATACAAGGCCTTTACTGATAGAAGCTTAAAAATACGGAAACAATATTTTTTAGATGTAATATAATTATAACAAACCTGATTAGTTAGGTACTATCGATTTCCTATGAAAGAACTTTCATTGCTTCTTATTTTCATTAAAAAAGATATGAGTAGGTAAATAATATCATGTATGAAATATCTGGTTTTAAAATAATAAAGATACGCCGATTGAAAATTATGTTTGCGATAATAATGGATACTTGTTTTTTTATTACTACACATTTTTGAACATTTATTAACATTTTTTTCGGAAAAGGAAATTGTCTGAATCTACAAGTCTTAATGTTTTGAAACAGTAGGTATTGTGTATAGTTGGCCTGAAGCTAATACCTTTTACTGATTTTCCTGCTTAATATTTTAAAGCATTTCTTCGAGCTACGAGTACCTTCACTCATAAACATTAAAAAACACCTTCTTAACTTTCTACTTATAAACTGAAGTCTGTCATAATCTTGAACTCCACTAGAAGCCACTAGAAGCTATCAAGTAAGCAGTTGCTAAGATATTTATGCTAAACTAAGAGCCGTTCTGGAGAAACATTCAAGCGAGGGTGCTTCGTGCAATATTAGCGTAACAAGGGCCATAATTGCCTGTGAGTAGAATCTGAAAGCTAAGGAGCTTGGCTGCATAGCAGATATGTTGCGACTTAACAGGTTCTGTACCTTCAAATATGCTATTGACATTTAGATAATGTTAATAGATAATGTTGATAATTGAGGCATAGTAGTTTAACATTGACGTAGACAACTGATTGGTTTGATCATCGACTAATTAAAATTTTTAGAATGGTTTTCTGTTGCTGAGACTAAGACGTGCAACTGTCAATTGGGCTATGCATTTCTTTAGTCAGTTAGCGTTAGAAACTTTCTCTTCTTATATAACCCCTTTAATTACCACCTTAATAACCCCTTTTCAATAATTCGTTTTTAATGCTCATCCTTATGATTTAGGCTGTGCAGTGTCTGTTAGTTAGTTAACGTTTTACCAACTTCAAAAAAAGAGGAGTTACACCTAATAAATTATAAAACTTTGAGGTAATCTCAATAAGACAGAAAAGAGAAAGGTGCTTATGTGAAATGGCCTTTATAAATAAATACCAAATTTCTAACTTCCTATTCTCAAACTAGTTTAATTTTAAAAGCTTTCTTGTTTAATAATAATAACCATTTATAAGCACAGGGATTTCTACAGAAAGTGTGAATAGTCCGCAAGATAATGTTAAATTATTCACCCTCCGACCTTTAAGAGGTCTTGAAAGTACATCTATATTTAATTATAAAGGTCTTTTCCCTTTCATCATTAGGTTACTAAATGACATTTTTGATTTAGATTTCAAATAATTTTATTATCATTTTCAAATAATTACGAAATGGGTACGATTTTCCATATTTTTTTAATGTTGTTAAACTTCACTGAAATTTCAAACTTAACAAATTTTCTAGAAGGTATCTTGATTTCCATAATGAAGCAATTTTTTCTCTATCATAAGAATGATACGTTGATAGAAATAACTTTCTAAATTGTGGATGCGTTCAGAAATTACTTGATGTGCTTTGAAAGTTCTTTTTATCTAGGTAGTTAGGTATGAGTACATTTAAATTGAGACGAAGTTTAAGTCTGCAGTTTCGTTAACTTTATTTCACTCTTACCTCTTTATGCATACTATAAAAAATATTACCTCTTCTGTACATGGACTAAAACAATTTTAATTTACATATTATCCCTGTAAACTTACACCCACTAAGGTTACTTTACGAAATGTGTCGATGTGATCTGGCATTCACATCTCGTAGTTTCAAGAGCAGAGATAATGCTGAGATACAAATAGGTACATTACTCCACATCAGGATAAAAGTTGTACAAGAGCACTCATACGTTCTAGTGAATAAGATTAAATAAAATATGAGAGTATAATATAAAACATTTCTTACATTTTTGTTACAAGAAAATCCATTGCAAACTTTTTTGAAAGATGAGAAGGGTTAGACAATAGTTTATCACCCTGAATAAGCACTTTTTGGCATATTAAATTCATTTTAAAACATAAGAGAGAAACCTTTGCTAACCGCAATAGTTAATAAGCAGAAATACATGTAGTACGAGTAAGTTTCATGTATCTTAATTACATGATCCTAATTATTACGTGTACGCTGATTCATTCTTCATCAAATTCCGACTTAAGGCGAGCCCATAAGCGGCGCCGCTCGAGAATACCGGTGCCTTCCTTAGGAGATCCCGGAGTCCTACTGTGGTGAGGTAGACCATGAAAGGACTTTTAGTGTGACAAGAATCCGACATAACCCGAGTGACACCTACATGATGTACGGGTACTTATTGAAGGTTTCCACCGTTACAAAAAAGATTTTATCTGGAAGAGCTCGCTCTATTAGCGATAAGCGCTTATTGTACTCGTATATACTAGTACATTGTGTTTTCTTATTTCATAAAATGAAAATTTCCACCGGCTTTTTTCTCCCGATCTACCATCGCCAAAAGGGCGCGTTAAGCCGATGAACCGTATTGATTTATTTGACTTTCGTCAAGTGTATGTAAATATCTTATGAAGAATAAATAATTATGACTTTGACTTTGAAGAAACAATAATAGTCCCGCTGGTAGTGTGGATCACAGGTAATCTCACTGTCGGCCACGGTCGGGACTAGGATGATCGCTAGTGGCAAATTTCATGCACGCTTCTATGCTTCGCAGGGCACGTTAAGCCGACGGTCTCGGTTGTTATCGGTAGATGACAGTCGTTAAACCTGGTCGGAGGCCCTTTGGGCGGTTTCACCACATCTGACAAGGGTTGGCCACTAACCCACATCTCCACCATTGAACAGCGTGGCGGAGTATGCTCTAGGCCTTCCCTGGTTTTGGGGAGAGACCCGTACCCAACAATGCGACATAAAAAGGGTTGAAGTCAGACAAATTAAGTAAGTAGGTGCTATTAGTATAAAAACCAAATATTATTCGTACATCAACGAACATACCAAATTTCTACACAAATTTACCGTATTTTAGCCAATTTACGTGAATATGCGCCTCAACTATACCCTTGACGTAGAGTAATGTGGCCACTTTGTATCGCGGCATTAGCCCCACTCCTAATATGACGAGAGATAGATGCCAGATTACATCGCCACTTTTCATATTGCCCCTCCCTATTATGAAAACTTGGCTTACGTACCATACTGTTATAAACCTTTACGAAACTGTACATTGAAGACTAATCACAATATTTTTTTGACGCATAACGAAGGACCTAGTAATGGTCTGAAACTGTAAGGGCATTCCCGAAAATTACACTTGAGCTAAGCGTTTGTACTTACAAAAATGTATACACTAATGAACCATTTAATGATAAAAATAGAATATTTTGTGTAAAACCAATAAGCCTTCAAGATCGCTTATAATATTCCCAAAAAGTTAGGTAATTATCTGCTATTAGGCTATAACAAGTCCAGATTAAAAAGGATTAACGGGTTGAAGATATTAAAGCATGTAATTATCAAAGCTTCTATGATATAGATTACTTAGCAATTTTCTATAACTTTCATAATAATATTATATACGTAAAAAGTGAGATAATTAGTTTTATTTTAATGGAAAATCAAAGCGTGCGGCTGTATACCCGTCCATAATATAATTCTAATGAGTCTGAGGTCCCAAATCTGGTTGCATTTGTAGGTGGTAGAGTTTACAAAGATCGCCCGGGGAAGTACCACCGCTGCCCTCATAACCCACCTGCAGCAAGTCTTGTAGCAAACTTGTGTTTCGATTGGAGAGGGTTGCGGTCGGATACTTACACTATATTTCAGGCGACCACCTCAGTCCTCGTGAGTAGCAACGCCTGCACGTGTTCTCAGATAGAACTTCTCTTCTAATTGAGGTTGGACGCGGACGTCCATAGGTTGCAGTGACTACTTAACATCAGGTGCCCTCACCCCATCTCATTCCTCGTAAACCTACCTACAAACGTACTGTAATCGTACTCTTAAAAACTGAACTGCAATCTAATATAATTCTAAAGTATTGAATCTTATCACCTTCCACATTCAAAATGACCGCCATGTTGATTTTCGGCTCAGTGTTGATCTGGCACTCGTACACACCCGCGTCCCTGGGCTGCACGTAGTCGATCTTCAGGTCCCAGTCGTCTGAGGGCTCTGGGTGTAGGACACTGAACCTCGCGTCCCCCGTATACGTGAAGATGTGGGAGGTCAGGATGTGTAGGTCACGTTTCCTCATCCACGACACCTGAGAATGTTTGGAAATGTTAATACGAAAATATGTATGAAGGTAACGGTTGGTGAAAGAATAGACAGTTAAAAAATAAACAATAAATTATATTCCATTAAAATATATTAATAGAAATAAATTTCATCAATTACAAAAGGGACTGTCACAGATGCGGCAAATTTATTTTACTTCTCTGAAACTGCAATAACTCTGAACAACAGTGTTTTGCGTTTTAAATTAAGTAATTCCCTCTTGCATGACTTAGTTCTATTAAATTTTGAGAACAGGACAAACAGGAGAATTGGTGTCAAACATTAACGAACTTTTCATTCTACAAGACTAAACGCTGCGATAGACGACTTAAATACACGAGATTTCTACAGTATTAACCTTTCACAAAAACACAGTTTTAATAAAGAAAGAAGACATAATAGTAAAAATACTATTAACTACAGTTAAAAAGGAAGCTATGCTATAAGTGAATATAGTAAACACCACCTGTGTCGAGATAATTTCATAATTACAGCGCGAAAGAAATATCTAACTGCAGCGTGAGCGCGAAAAGCTGAATACCATTATATTATTATGAATTTATGTTTCGAGGCAACACGTATTAAGGTAGAAGAAGCAAGAAAGAATGGCTGACTAGTCACGCTAACTATAAAAGTAGCTTACATTAAATTAATTAAATAGTAGGAAGTTTAAATGGAAGGTACGGCTGGCATAAAGAACGGTAATATCGCTGCTTTCTTCATAATTTGTATAATGTATGTATTAAAAGGTGCATCTACCCAGCAAGGGCGGGGCGGGCTCGAGATGAAATATGGTAATCTGTTTTTAAATGAAAATATTCAGGGATTTTTAGGAGAAAATTCTCGGTAATGACGAAGGTAAATCCGATGTGGGCGAGAGATAAGAAAATATTGACCCGGGAAATTGGTTATGAGATTTTTGTCCTTTGCATGTTGAGAACGAGCCGAAATAACCATCTCGCTTCGTGATTTTTTGACATTCTTTATTTTCACTCGTCAACAAAATGTATTTATTTTCCCTTCATTGAAATATTAAAGCGATTCCAAAAACTATAGTAAAAAAATAGAATAAATAAAAGAGGTGAAAAGCGTGTAATAATAAATTACGTGCAGTTTATGTGGAACTGAGTATTGAGCTGAGTTCCTTATCAGATTTTACACTGTGAAAATTCACAATTTCAGACAAGATTTAGCTCCCAAAAACAATACCGTTTTCATAAAATCGGCAATCTACCGCAAGTAAATCAGTTTCCTTATTCTCATTAATATTTAAACGTTAAAATGATACTCATACTAATTGTCCCAACGTTAAATTTCTGTTAACAATTCAATTTCCGACTCCAGAATCACTTTCATTTATGCCGTGCGCGGCTTCGAGCTTTTCAGTAAAATTACACCAACAATGAGCGTCTAAAATTATATATCTTTTTTTTAATTCGAAGACCTCCGAGAAATTAGAGAATAAATTCGTTCCTTTGTCGGGTTTTTGTTTTTGAACGTAATTAGAGTAAGCTTCGAGTGAGCCCGCTTAAGCCTTCGTAATTAAGCAAGATGGAGCGTCCATGGCCTCTTTACAGTCCTTAAAATAATAAAATTAAGTTACGGCTAAGCATAAGAATTTGTTTGGCGCAAATTCTGCATGCACCATATTTAATCCTTCAAATTCGGATGAGTCTGCCAGCGACTGTTTTCTACTTATCGTAGTACGCAGCCCAAATTTTCTCCTTTGGGAAATTGGCTTCAACGTTTTTTGCTACCAAAGTAGGCTTTCAAACCTGCCGCAATGTAAATTATTTTATCTATTGGTTTGTGGACATAATATATTAAGCATTTTAAGAAATTTTCCTAACTGTCATGGCCGCCGCCTTAAAAGTAAAAAAAAGATAGTTTAATCAGTTAAAAAAATCTTGCTCTGATCTTTAATTAAATTACAAATGCTCGATAATTTAAATAAACGTATTATTTACAATTTCAAGCATCAAGAAGTAAGCCAGAAGAGTAGAAGTAACCTACTCGTATAAAAGCAATTGAGTATATTCCTAGTTCCAAAATATAAATAGAATCATGTATTCTACAAATGATGTATTGTAGCCATTTCCACCTTATTGCATACTCATGCAAATACTACACAACTTAATTAGTGAATAAAATAGTTACTGTCGCCTTTCACATTAACATAACCTCAGTTAACAATATCACAACAACAATAGGTATTTCAAGTTGCGAACAACTATTAAAAAACGGATATCAGAATAAGGCAAAACCCGCAACAACCCTCACAATAATCCCCGAACAATATATAATAATGCACGGGGATGTCGCGGAGCTATTTATTTCCCGGAATGGGTTGTAGATCCCAGACCATTAATATAGTGGGCAGCGGAGCGCTGAAGGGATCGAGGGCTCGATGAGAGATCGACGTTGAAAAATGATGTTTATGGCGCAGGTGTCCGCTCTCAAGAGTGTAGAGGTCTTAGGATATATTTCTTTATGTTAGTTCATTGAATATTTCAGTATATATTTTGAACTATTGTGTAAATAAAAAAATAACGCTTCCCACTCATAGCCCCACCCTAGCCATTCCCTTTGTGATGTGATTCCCTATGAGTAAACATACGAGTACACCCATATCGAGAACAGAAAACTAAATTCATCATTACATTTTCTGCTCCACCAGGAATCAAACCCCGGGCCCTTCGAACGTCGTCAGGTCGTCAGTCGTCAAGGGTATTTGATGATACATAATAATGTTTAGAATAGAATAGAAGTAATCTGTACTACACCGTGCACGGCTTGTTTATGTCTCACTCTGTCAACCCAAGGCGACAGTGGTCCGTGTTCTGTTTCGCTAGGCACGTCTAAATTGGCGGCCAACCACAAACTCATATTAATAGCCGCAATTTATACTCCCGAGTTAATTGATAGAGGACCCCATAAAATCGGCAAGACGACCTCAACTTTGACAAACGGCTAGGTGTTAGACGGTTAATTTATTGAGAAATATTAATACACGTTACGATAGTTCTGTTTACAAACCTTTATATATTATATCGCCTGGACACACCCATTTCCTGAGTTCATAATAAAATTTTGTGTGCTGTTCTAGGTCTCACTGTCAGTATTGCTGTCTGTGTATCTATTACAACTAGAGGTTGCCTATCGGTCAAGATCCGACGTATTAAAATAATCAGTGACCTGTAGCGCCATCTATTAGCGAATTTTATGTATATCTGTACTCCTCCAAAATGGAATTTAACTATGCCATAATTAAAACGGGATCCAAAGTTTTCTCTTCACGTTTTAATATAATACATACTCGTAGATGGTATCCGGGATGTTAACATCCTATGAAGCCTGAAATTTGGTTGAACGACTTTTATTTAGGAAAAAAATTTTGATGATCTGTAATACGACTTTGTGTATGAGTTACAATATACACGAAACGAGGACTATGCCTTCGATACCAACAATTATGGAATTGACTTTTGTTGTAGCGTTACATTTAATGACGGATGAAAAGTAACTTCAAAACTAATGGCAGCTGCTAACGACAAAATAATGCTGGGTTACCGTTACTTCGTCGATTTGTCATTATGTTTGCCGCCTTCGGAAATAACATGGTGGTGTTGTTCTACTTTGACAATTGAGCTTGGAAAGCACCAATTTTACAGGACCTAAGTACCGTTGTAGCAATTTTTTTATTGATTTGATTTATTGGTTCACTGGTTCACGTGTATGATGAATGATAGGTAATTGTCTCTTTGCAAGTATTTATTTGTCAAAATGTGAATTTTACGAGTTAAAGAAATATATATTTAAGTATGTGCACGACAACTTTGAAGTCAGTTTTTTTTGTAACACGAGTTTTAATTAATTATGCTTTATTCGATTGCTCTCTGAAATTTAATGTTTTGCTACCTTTATTAGCGTCTAGTTGTTTACTAGCCTCTTAACAGCAGGAACATATTTAAGTTCTAGTTCAAATATTTGAGAAACAGTTCATTTGTTGCTTGATAAGCATAAATCTTTATTTATATCAATGCCTCCTGTAAACTCTTGCAAAATTGGACGAGCTAACCTAATTACTCATCAACCATTCTTATTAGTTCATCGTGGCACCTCCTACAGATATAATGTGGCTTTATAAAACGCTTATTTACGTCACGGCATTCCCTTTTAATAGTATGTAACAGAAAAGTTTACTCACAGTTCTATTTCCTATGTGTTTCGCCCGACATCGCAGCACTGCTGACTGTCCGACGACGGCGGACACGTTGCGGGGCGACACGTCGTCAAAGTATGGCCGCTCTGGTCGCCCCTCACTCCCGCTCGCACCTGCCAACCCGCCCAGACCTGGGAACAAACATAGCTTATTACTATACCAGTTTATCACCGCGACTTGGCCCGCGACTTTAGAATCAGGTCCTGAAATTATAAATATAGTAAATTGGACCAAGGAATCACGTCCCATACAAACTTTACCCCCTGTTTTAACGACATTAGGGGTACAATTTCAGAAAATGCTTGCTTACCGGATGCCTACATCATACAAAGAACACACCCTTTAAGTTTCAGGTCTCTATAATTAGCGGTTTAGGTGGATCATTGATCCGTCAGTCATTCAGGATAAAGCATTTTATATGTCCTACCTATAGATAAATTAAAAATAAATTTTAAATTGTTTGTCAGTCATTTGACGGTCAAAAGCTTAAGTGTCTTCGGTATGTATTCGCTAACAATGTTGTAAATCAAAGATAATATTAAGTGAAGAAGAATCATACTTCACTGTTAGTATTGTAACTCGTGAAGTCGCTTCCACTTTAACTCAACAACTTAAACTGGAGTGCTAAATGCACGGTAGACGCTAGACGTCGCTATAATACGAGTAGTAGATAGAAAATGTCATCAAAACTATTTTCACCCAGGTGTACACTTTATTAAAATTTCACTCTCACCCATCTCGTATTTTAATACTATATGAGTTGAGACTAATAACTTGTGGGATCCAAAAATCCCGAGCAAAAAGTTCAACACCCCAGACGCGTTAATGCATACCTAAAATTCGTCCCAAACCTGAGTTTAAACGAATTTAAGTTTACCGAAAACACGATTAAAATGCCAAACAAGCCAGAAGTTTGTAACAAACAAATTTGTTCTGTAGATTGTATAGAGCCCAATAGGTATGGCTGTGGCCCTAATTGTTTAATACGTCCAATTTTCGGTTTGTCTTCCATTTTCAGATTCGCAAACTTTCCGATTGCTTTTAATGTGACTAATTGTTTAATGGAATCTATTATTGTTTTGGTTTTACTATTGTTTTCCTACAGAAATGTTTCAATACGGGGTAGATACGTGTGTAGAATCTTTTATTTTAACCACAAAATTTTGGATTTATAAATAAAAGCGCAGGTATACACAGACATTGCAACGTCAGATTCGAAGTTCCAAATCTTATGTAGCTTTAATCGAGTAGCATTTAGTTTGCTTTGGCATTCTCAAACCGATACATTATACCAATATATTTTATAAGGTCACCGCTCTGCCAACTTCTCAGAACATTCTCCATTTTAATTCCCAAGGGTTATAACGTAATCCCACGTCCCCAGAGTTATAAAAGTCATACTTCACTCTCAATATTTCTGTAAGCAGAAGGCACTATTATAACCAAGCAGACATTGTCATAACATCACAATAACATACAAAGAAGCCAACGACGAAAACTTGCATAAAAGCAGCTAAAATCCTTGCCGCACATTATACCATCTCTCCGTCAACAAAATGCCTTTATAGTGGTAGTATTTACATAAAAACACTCCATTATCAGAGTGTCTAACCGCACTCGCTCCGGAAACGTGACGTCATGGCCGTCGAACCGGAAATAAGAACAGCCTTTGCCCTCTCTCTTAAAGAGAGTCACATATACGCTCTTGGCTGGGCCATTGAAACTGCGGCATATTTTTACTGATAGTAAAATTTCTTTTCACAATGCAACCGTACATAAAAATAACATTTCAAAAGGAACAGTTCGTTTAAACAAAATTTAAGCGTCATTTAAATAAATATTAAATTAACTAACAACAAATAGCTGGGTTGCCTGTACGAACTAAAGTTCTCAGAACAACTCGTAGCAACGCATTTACTCATATGTGCGATCCCTATTTTAATGTTTTTGCATAGGTATATTTTTAAGGACTTAAAATTCAACTATTTTATATTCAATTTGTGCCGGTATTTATTAGCAGTTGCTTTATAATGTATATAACGTGTATACATATAACCAGGGCCAACACCTACAAACTTATAAAGGTTTTTGCTTCAGACACTGATGTTATTACTGCATCGAAATTTCTATGAATAATTCCATATATTTATGAATTTGAACGTCACACATCTGTCTACACTACGATAGCTGCGAAGCCTAATAAAAAACCAAATATATAAAGTAACCTTATACCTGAAAATCTTGAAGTCATAATATAAGAATAATAACATTATTTTACCGCTTTTATAGTCACTCTGTAGAGATTTGAAGACGAGAAGAGTCGTAAAGGCGTTCTTGAAACTCGTTATAATCATATATCTTTTATGAGCTTTGTTTAGAAGGAGCTAAATAAATTATCCTTTACTGGCAATACAATTTTTTTCCTACCTATAATACACAATACAAATATATTGAACGAACATTTAACAAGAATTGTAAAATGTTATTTGTTAATTATAAAAACTAATCTTTTTTGAGAATAAATATCTGTGCTGCTACATTACCGATAAAAATATTTTCAGCATTAAATGCATTTGATGTGCGTAGATAAGTACATAAGTGGTAATTTAAATAATAATTTTATTGACATAAATTTATTTGACGCTGTATCTCGGAACCATATTATGCTCATTGCTCAGGTCACCAAAAAATGTTCACAGGACCCAAGTGAAGTCGACTTAAAAATATACAGACACACGAAACCTTTTAACAAAACCTCACACTGCACTGTTGTAAAATATCAAAACAATGAGCGTCTAAGCGCCTCCTCGCTCATTCTGTCGCCCCACAAAGCCGCAGTTCGTTTCGCCGGGAATGAAAACGACTCCGATGAAGCCCTTTTGTGCAATGTACGTGTCGTGTGTCAGTTTTGGGAGCGACGACTGTCTGTTTTTGTGAACAGAAAGACTAAATAATCGCTCTTCTTTTAGAAGATAATTGCAATATTGGTTTTAAGACAGTTATTTAAAGAGAATTCAAACCGATTGAAACTAAAAATTAAGACATAATTTATAACAGATTTCGGATTAAAGAACTTTATTCTCATATAAAGAATTTTTTTTATAAGAACAATTTTTATTTTATTTTCTCATATTTTTATACTTCACAGAGATAATTATTTCTTCGCTCAAACAAATGGCCAACCAAAGCCAAAAGAGCACTAAAAGCCGATATCCTGAATTTATTTGACTTTTAAATGTAAGTATTTAAATGCCTTACAGCGATTAAAAACAATTATTATTTATTTTCCGTGTTGGTAATTTATGTATTTGACTATAAACATGTGCATATTGTGCATGTTACTCATAACATAGCATTACTCTCCACTACAACGTTGACTTTTTCCTGTTCTCTCTACTCGTACTTCTTTGTTTTTCGGTGTACAGTGCTTGGCTTTTGTAGTGCCATCGTTGCGAGTACTTTTTGTGTCATTAAGTGTTACGGCATGGATGAAACTGTTGCAATCTTCTTTCAATTATTGTTTAAATTCTTAACTAAGCGAGAAGTCTAACAGTTTGCTTAACGGTTTTTGTGCAATAATATTTAATGTTAAATTGTTTTGTGTCTTGATTGGTCTTGGTTTTGTGTGTTGTGTCTTGATAGGTTTTAAATATCAGAGTATTACGTATATTATTACAGTTTTGAAGTTAATTGTCTCAGGCGTTATAGACTGAAACGTATGATAGTGTAGGTCTTAGAGAATTTATTTATATACACGTGTAGGTAGGTATAGGTACTCTTTACATACAAATACAACTTATAAATCAAACCGGAGAAATTCATTTGTTACGGAATTTGATTTCTCAATCTGATTCTAAACAATGTAGTTTACAGCCTAAAACTACTTGTGGCGATTCAGTAAAAGATATAAATAAAAATTTGAAAATACTAACTTGTACAAAATTAAATTCATATGCATATAACACTCTTATGAAAACCTCAAAAACATCGCAACCAATATTCCTATTTCGTGTATTAGCAATATAACACGATTCTATCGCAATAACAGCGCAGTAAGCGAATTTTAATTTAACAAGCTGTGTTGCATGATTGCAGTTCAGTTTTTGCTTTCCAACAATGCAACTGACACGGACGTTACGTGTTCGACGATACCCCTTTTTGCCGTGAAAGAAAAATTATACACGGAAATAAATGGATTTCGAAATTAAATGAGAATGGAGACCATTATTTCGTCCACGGATTTTGCTTGTGGCGAAATTTCTATTTCAATTTTGCTTTTGTTTTGTTTAACTTTAGAATAATTTTATTGTTGCTATAATATGGCGTTTCTTCAATGAACGTCACTGGTCCGATACGACACCATCAATGACACATAATTCTATAAAAAAATCTAAAAAAAAGTAAAAATATAAGTAACTAGCTGGGCCCCCTGGTTTCACTCGCGTTAAGAATTGCAACGTAACGCTTATCCTTCCTTAATAATGAACTATCTTACACTAAAAGAATTTTTCAAATCGTTCCAGTAGTTCCTGAGATTAGCGCGTTCAAACCAATAATCAAACAAACAAACTCTTCAACTTTATATTATTAGTATAGATATTATATTAGATGTACACTCGATTACACTATTAACTTTAACGCGTTGCCTTGCCTGCTCTATTTTAATGTGTGTATTGAAAATGTTTGTGCAGATTTTATTAATCCATAATTTAGTCTTACGCGTAACTCACCATCAATATATTATTATTTCAATTTCAAATGCGCTAATTTTCCAATTATCATTCATAATTTGTATCAAAGCATAAATGTATACGATTGAAATTACTACAAAACAAAATTAAATGCTTATAATTATTGTGATAAAATTTTTGGCCTTTGTATTAATTTGCTTTGTTGGTACCATGTTACTGTTGTTTAATTAAACACTGATTTCGTTACATTTTAAAATTGCTTGTGTTGTATTAATCCTCCTTCGGCATACCTATCGCTTTGAATTTATACCTAGAAACCTGATAGTAAATTTATATTTTTATTTATACTGGAGCAATCGAATTGTTGAGTGTTCGAATTATTCAAAATATTATAATGTCAAGCAAAAATCATTAGGATAACCAATTTGACAATGGTGCTTAGATCTTCACATCCCAAAGGCATAAAAATGGTTCGCATGGGGAGTGCTCCAACTTTTGATGGTAGTAGTTGTAATACTTCAACAACTATAGAAAGTTATCCCATAAAACTAAAATGGAACTTTTTGGAACATACAAAAACGGACTCGTCGACCCGCGGGTGCGATAACGTGACCGGAATTAAACTGTTGTGTGGAATGAGCGAGCGTGTGTTGGTCCAGCCGTGTGGGTTTCCGAATTCGGTCTGGAGAGACATTAAAAATGGATGAAAAACAACATTAATTAGATAAACTTCAGATAAAGACTCAAATGGTGATTTTGTACCAGTTTTAAAAGTGTTTGCTTCAAATACGGCGTATTTTCAGACGGTCAGCCCTTATTTGATCCCCTGGAGAGTTGAATTTCGAAAAATTTTTAAACACATGTTCGTTTACTTCTTACCAAATACCATTTTTCATAGTAACCAGTTATCATTGTATTTGCTTCCAAAACAGTAAATTTTCAAACAAATGTTATCACTTAGGGGTCACTCTTGGAAGTTTACAGTACAAGCACAAGTGTACAAGTTCACATAACTAGTAGTCATGCAGTTTTAAGTATATAAAAAAAATGGTGTCCGTGGAACCAGTGGTGTATGTGGTGCTTTCTGAATAATGGTGACTGTTTGATTGATGTGAACCTGGCTAAACTGAGAGAGGTTGAGAAGATTAATTTTTGTATTGATTCAGCGCCCTGCAAACACAATCTCGCGCGGAAAAAATCCTTCACAAAACCACACAGACGAATATTTGAAGAAGAGCAATCACAGATTGCTGTCTTTATTGCATTCTCACGATTCCTCAAATATTTCGAGGGATGAAAAGGGAACGGCAATTTTACCGAACCTAACTCCGTCTATTGACTTTCGCTGGCCAAGACTTTTAAAGGACGTCTATTTAGAAGACTTAAGAATATGAGGAGGGAGGACGTTTCAAAGTAAAAGAAAAGTTTAGGTGTTAGACTTTGGAATTGAGATAAAAGTTTTGTCCTTTAAGATTTTGTGGCTTTAAGACTGTCTGGCACGTCCATATGTCCGATAAAGCTTGTTTATTCATTACTTGCTACTGCAGAACTTAAATTAAATCAACATTATTCTAATGACAATAGGAACAGAAACATTGTTAAGAGTAAATCTTTGTAAGCTGCAAGATAAGGGGTCATACAATTTACTCTAAAGTCCATTATAATAAATCTCCATTTTAAATTATGAATTCTTACTATTTTAACTACTGACAGTAAATTGCGGATTGTCATGTTACATTGTCAGTTTACGTGCAACTTTGTGATTACCATAGAATTATAATGGCTGAGCCAAAATTCTAAATATACTTAGTTTTCCAAATATATTCTATTTCTATACCTACTCTATTGTAAACCGTAGAGCAACGCAATTCTAACACAGTAATAAGCATAACGGTGGTGACCAATAAGCCTATTTAAACCGCCGTCTTATAACTTAAGTAGAAATTTCTTCCAGACAACTTAACAGTTGACAAAATGAGAATAAAAGAGAGAAGGAGAGGAATGTAACCCACATTAGATGTGTTAGTAAATACTTGTGATCAATAACAAGCACACGGAAAGTAATGCTCTTTCACCGTCAAGACCTCTCGCCCATTATTATTCCGAGAGAGTCCATTCAATCTCCAGAGTTTCCAGAACCCGCAGATCAATACACACAAAAGCGCAACACTCAAACCGATTAACTGATAGGATATCACTCGAAGTCTCGAACCCTCCAATGCTGTCGAACGGCCATTATGCTGAATTTATAGTTCCGGGTACTACAGACCCCATTGTCCGAGAAACGACTTTTGAACTTCCGTATGTAATGCTCGATGGAAAATTATGAGCGGACGATGAAAGTTATGTAAGGGAATTCGTAGTGAGTTCGGAATATTTACGGGTACGAGTATAAGTTAGAAAATGGCTCACAGGTCACAGAAACTTATATAAAGAAGACACAAAGTTAATGTTAACATTTTTGTCTTCATTTTTGAGGAAGCAAACGCAAGACATGACTTGAATATAATATACCTATGATCAGCAGACGAGCATAGTTACTGTAAGTACGTGTATATTATATTTATTAATACCTGTGCAACACAATTGATTGACCAAATTTTAATGACTATGTACATAATAATTGAACACATAAAGATCGTCGTCAGCAATTCTTCAGGAACTCGAACAATCCTTTACAAAAGATTAAGCAAGTTCTAAATCCCGCCGCACAACACATTTATTTCCCGCAAACTCTAACTAGTTCACGTCTACCCCACTTTAATGAAGTTTGCCAGCAGACTTAATCACACCTCCCCCAAAACTATAAACAAACGGTATCTTTATTGCCAATAAAGGGGCTAAATAGTTTTTTATCGAGTAATTTTATCGAGGGGCTTGGGTCTGACGTCATTTGTCACGCGCCTCATCGCCCGCTGTTGAAACGACCAGACGATTAATGGTGCCCCAGTAGCTACCCTGAGGTGAGCACAAAAGAAATTCAGCGCAACCGAGCGCTATTGCTACGTTTAGCTGGTTATTTTTAGTGATGAATGTGATTCCAGATTAGGAATGGACGAAGACAAATTCGTGAAAGGTAACGCTCGAAAATTGTAAATGGTTTTATATCTCGCTTTTCACCGCGACCTTTGTGAAGAAAATTGGTGACTGCTTTGCTATGCCTCGCCTGGAATGGTTTCGTTTCTATGTTATAGAAGCTAAGCGCCGCTTAATCTGATTTATTATTATGACTGCAGTTATATTTTATGTTTTTTATTCACATTAGCGTCTTTGACTTCACAGACGACTTTATAAGTTGTTGTAATTTGTTCGTTAGTATTGTAGAGAATCCATCGATCTAGTGACAAAAATTATTGGGTCCCTCGAATACTTCACTTGATCGGAAACCCTCGGTATACCAGTCGTCTGGCATTACGATAAAACTTCTAACTTATAAACTGCGGATCTGAAGGAAGTAAGAACAATACGAACGCAGCGATACATCACCCTCTTTCCAAACACCACTTCAAAGTGAGTAGAGCTCTCTGCAAGACGTCGATTTGAGTGTAACTTAATTTCAGAGCCATTAAGACTAAATGGAGCAGCACTTATCGGCACATCTGAGACGATTAGCTCATGATTTTATTTTGTAAATATGAGGTGACGCCCCAACTCTTAGGCAAAGCTTCTTATCGGGGACTATTTGAAATGTTATTGGAAGAACTGGTGACTAATAAAGTTGGACTAACAGCGTTACTTCCAGGTAAACCCATTTATGAACAAAAATATTTTGTTAATTTTCGTTATAATTTGCCAATTTAGCGACTCGTCACGAAATCGTCATGGATACTTTCGCCAACAATCATATTGCGGAGAAGCTAACCAGTTTTCATGTTAACGACCGTATTTCTCCCGTGTGTTGTATCAAATGGTCACGCATTAGCTGTATTTAACTGTGTGCGTGAACCATCGTAATAAGCAATTTTCGCCCACCGAATTAGTTTCCCGACAATGTTGCCATAAAATTAAGGTAAATTCCGGCCGTTCCCATCTGCCATAATTATTTTTCGCCTCATTACTTGTTTTACGGAAGATAATGTTATGCTTTATTTGCGGTTCGATAATTATAATAATATTAGGCCTCCATTCCGACCTTTTTACCTTGCTATTAACGATATTATTTTTGTGTCTTTGGATTAATTACAAATTAATTAACATCAAAGTTAATGTGTTTGAAAGATGATAAAATATTATTAAGGATATCAAAAAAATTTCATCAAAAACATCGTAAACGGAATTGTTAATTAAATAAAACATTTTTATTTGATAATTTGGTATCTTTAAGGTAATCTCTTTAAGTTTAATGTTTATTTAATTAGAAAAGTTAATAATAAAATCTCAGCTTGGGATTACTTGTTCACAATGTTCAGCTATTTTAACAATGATCATCTGAGTTAATTACAATCCATCTTAATACGTAAAGCTAAGGCTTACAGCATTATCAGCAACAGTGTAATTATTCGCAATTATATCTCGAGATTAGAAATTGTGGCGTAATCAATTAAGTCGTAAGCTTTCGTAAATCCATTCAGTGTCATATCGAAGACTGGCTATTTTATAGTGTAACTGATAATTATGAGACTTACTGGAGCCAAGCCTTTTGAATAATTGAAATTCGATGATAATTCTATATCAGGAATGGTTTAAATCGCTTGCCTTCTGATATAAAATGCAAAAAGGAGGAGATTATGTGAAATGTTGTTTATGAAAAGTTAAAGGTATTGATGGTTGGAATATACAAATAAGAAATTAAAATAGTTTTTTTTTAATTATTTAAAATTAATTTAATATTAATAAAATTAATTTAAAAATTAAAATAGGCTTAGGTAATTTTTTTTAAATTAATGGTTTTTACTCATATCCCACTCCACACCCATATCCGGTAAGGTTACTAAAGCTATTGATTTTCAATGTACAAAATACTATCTAATCTAGATACTGAAACAAGAATACAATAAAACAACAAACCTAAAATTGATCTTATGCTTACAAATTATAGTTTGGTAGGTTTTGTAGGTACCAAAATAAATGATACTTTAAAAATATTTTCCAAGTCTCGATTGACTTATGGTTTATTTAACGGAACGGTCATTAGTCAGGCACTCAGCTGTCGAGAGTTTCTTCAAGTTTTTTCGCCGGAGAGCGATGCCGATGATCTTGTTGTTTCTCGAGTTTAACTAACTCGCCAACTCGTTAACACTTGTTGAACAATGATTTGTTTAGCCATAATGGCATCCTGTTCCGGGTGTAAGAAATTAAAAAAACAATCAAAGGTATAAGTAATTTTCAGTACGGGCAAATTGTTAAGTAACGCAGTGGCTAACGTGATCGTAGTTTAAAGCAATATAGATACACTTACAAAGTCAAGGTTTTCATTTTAATAGAAATTTTATTAGCATTTACGTTTGCTGTGGGATTTACCTTCACATCATTTATACCTTAATAAGTATTACAATGAGTCCTTCTAAAGCAAAAAAGAAGGACTATGATGCTCTTCGCAGATTCTTCTCCAAGTTTCCATATTACCTATTACAATTTCAAAAATATCCACTGAAAGTCCTTGAAAGTTTCTCGGATCAAAAACAAAAAATTCGTCTACTACCAATATATTCACGTGCAATGAAAAAGTAATTTGGGATTTGATTCGCTCTGGTCTCCGAAGGGAAGGAACTTGCTTCTACTATCCAAATTGACTTATGGCGGTTGATTCACGCAACGCCGCAGTCATTAGTCAGGCTCTCGGCTGTCGTAGTTTCTTTACTTGGAGTTTCTTTGGAGTAACGCCATTGACTCTTTTTTTAAGCAGTTTCTTACTGATTAGCCTCCATGTTAATGCAATGTTACAGCTATTCCTTTCGGCTGTTTTGCAGTTAGGTACTGCTGCAAGAATGTTAATTGCAAAGAAGAAACATTAATAGAAAGATCAAGTGCTCAAATCATAAGCTTTTCACATAAAGAATAACTGTTTAAGCATTTAAACATCTTGATAAAATGTATGTTTAAAAAAATCAGTAGGTACTATGAAATGTGTGGATTGAAATGAGAATTATTTCTATCTAGGCACTACAATGGAATAATGCGACAAAGTATAACGTTCACTCGACAAAGTATCACGACTTTTATACCATGTATCAATGCATCCCCAAAGTTGACGAAGCATAATGCTTAAATATAACAATAACTTGAAATGTAGGTTTATTTAAGTGGATCTTAATATTTCATATCTGTTTAATACTGTACAGATGTGGTTAAAACCATTGCATAATATTAGTGCCATGTTATGCTTTTCTCGTGACAGCTGGGTCACGTAATTGCCCCAGATCTACGTCACTTGTCACGTTCACGTGCTGCTGCTGTCCGCAGATTATGACGTAGTCGTGAGACATTGCGTAAAGCGAATGTGGTGTCTCAGTTGGGTCTTTAGCCTATTCTTATAAATGTTTATATCAATCCTGTTAGGAATAATTTACTTCACAAAATAATAATAGAAAAAATCCTCTAAGATGTTATTGTTATAATACTCGTAGTTGGATGGATAATAATTTAGCATAATATATCATTCATTAGAATATAGAGTAGGTACTTTGATATAAAATTACTGATGAAAAAACTGAACTTAACAATAATTTGAGTCTAGAGTATTTTAGGTACTAAGGTAACCATTATTGCTTTTAACTTATCAAAACTGCAAATAACGTTTCGATTAAAGAACTGCAGGTCGACCTCTTTGCCGACAGATTGATAACCTCTAGTAGATAGCGGTAATATGCTGGAATCAGACGGCGTGGAATCAGGTGGAGTGGCACTGTTTAGGGGAGTGCTATGTCTACTAGTGGATGTTAACAGTTTGGATGGATAAATGGACGCGAATAAAGCTGCTAGTGTTAATTAAACATTAAAAAAGCAATCAAAAGTTAGTACACACGTTTATTCTTTTATCGATCTGTTGTAACGAGACACTAAAAACAATGTAAACAAGCAAGAAACAATCAAACAAAAAGTATCGCATAAATGGCATTATAACGAGGACAGCCGATAAAAATTGCGCCATCAATGATTCTAATGCCCCTCATAATTTAGGCAGTTCGGGGACAATGGCCACTTCTGCACCGTTGTTCTTTGACCCAGTGGGGATTATGGCAAAAGTTTGTGCATAAAGATTTTTATTGCGTCCCTTTATGCCTATGTTTAGTGGAAATTATTGACGATCTTATTGCATACCTTTAAGTACGTGCGTACAAAAGAGCAAGCGCGAAGCGTCATTTTGATTGGACGATAGGTGTATGGCAATCAAATGTCACTATTTAAATCAACCCATTGACCGAGTAGTAGATACAAGTATCTTTACACAAAAGAGATTAGCTCAGACCGTTGAAAACGACCCAAGTGCAGGTTTGTTGGAACAAATATACCTTTCGATGATAATTTTTTTAACAAGGGCTTTTCTCGATTAGAAAATGGTAGAACACAACATGCAGTGACGCGTGGAAATATGGAACTGTTACCCTTTTAACTCGCCGTGAAACAAGCCAGTTTTCGTGTTTCCGCTGGAGAGGTGGACTCGACAGGAGAGGAACCGACATTCCTGAACCCTTATATGAGGCGATTGGTTCTAATTAATGCGCCTCCATCCGTGTTCTTTAAATCAGTTCTCACGCCTACGTAAACATACATTGTAGATGTCCTTACTTTTAGTTTATTAGTATCCTCGTTGGAAAAATCCGCGACATTTACAAGTCAACTTTTTGGTGTCGTTTTTAAATTTAAGTGTTCGCGATGCATCGTTATAAATCAATTTCATAATATTTCGCAATCGTGCCAAATGAAGTATAACTTCAAAAAAATCTGAAATGGAATAAAAATAAACAAATGGCTACC
>DWAV01000128.1:0-27840 GCA_018231305.1 Noctuana lactifera
AGGTACTGCACTAGACGGTTTATACGAGACAATCGCTTTGCGTAACGCTTCCTAAATTTCGCGTCACATTTGAGATAATGTCTTAATTTTATCGCTATAGAATTCGTGTGTGACGACAGACGTTTTTATTGTCTACCAGGTTATCTTCGCTATTATCTTGTTGTGGTTATGTGGAAGGAAATACAATAAAAAACTAGAATATATTACCCACGAGAATTGGTGACAAATATAAGGACAAAATTATTTATTTGCACAAATATAAGTAAGTACAAAGGGGCTATAAAAATAATATGTAGTTACTTGTCCAGGTAGACAAAACAGAGATCAACCAATCTAATTTAAAATTAAATTAATGTAAATTAAATTACGTATCTATTAATTTGTTATTTACTCTATTTATTTTTAATATCTATCTACTTATTTACCGAAGCTTTAAATTGCCTCACTCCTTGGGAAAGGATTTCTTCTCAGACATGAGATTAAGCTGGTCATAGTCCACCACTCTGGCGAAGAGCAGGTTGGTCGGCTTCATGTGCCTTTTGAGAACGTTATGGAGAACTCCCACGCTAAAAATAACACTACTAGTCTGTTAGTGTTACCTTTTCTTTCATCTATCATTCGTTTCTACGTGCCTGATTTCTACTTAATAACATCATTATACACGAAGTTAACTGAAGGTGTGTGTTTTTGTGAATTGTGTTAATAACAGTGTAACGTGACCATCATTTCGGACAGATGATCTGTTTTAAACAATAGTGTTGCATAAGACGGTTATTCACAAGCACCTTTCAAAGCTTTGATGGCATTTATCACTCTTGAAAAGGCATGTTATTTTGTCTACACTTCGGTAGAGGTATGAGGAAAGTTTGATTAATAAAACTGTGAGATAATGTTTCATTTAAAGATCTTTGAAGTTAATATCATAGTTTGAACCATTGTTTACCAAAGCTAACGACATAATTACTTTAATGATTGTACGACGTATTATTCTTGCAAATGATCGACATGTAACAATGATGTTGCATAAAATGGCTTTCTGATGAGAGTGAAATAAAACTATAACAACTGACAACGTATTTCACAATATTCCAGCAAAGGATAAAATGTTATATATATTTGTTATAGCGTTATATGAGAATTAGTAATTTTAAAGAAGCTACTCATACTTTATAGATCACATACTATTAAAATCTATTCTATTAAAATATTATATCTGTTTTAAAATACATTATTCTAATCTTAAGATAATTATTAATAATTACCCAAACTAATGCAGTCGATTACCATTTCATTATATTTCACAGTGGTTTCACTATACATACTTAAATAATTTGAAATAAGAAAGTAAAGCGTGACTATAACAAACCTTGATCCATATACATTTGTCATTTTTATTGTACGATTGCCCGCAGTCCTACTGATTTTTATCTTATCACCTACTAAATCTACGTCACATAAGCCTATACTTGCTTAAAGGTTTTTTTGTCTAGCCTTTATTTACACACATCATGTTTTTAACATTATAACTAAAACCTTAAATTTATAAGTTCAATATGAACTTTTGCCATTGCGCAATAGTTATTCGAATTGTTGACTAATAACTATGTATACTATTATGAAGTAAGCGGTTTTACTAAGTAATACAAAAAATTACGTTAGAAAATAGAAGACGACAGAGAACTTGCCACATTTTGCAGTAGTTATGCGTAATACTCGTACATGCGATGTGAGTAACGTTACGTGCCGGGTATTTATCAGTTTTTTTTTGTTTATGTCTAGCCATCTTTTACATAAGAAGTTTAGTTTATAAATTAGTTTGACTACTTAGCTACATACATATTTTTACAAGGTTCTCTTGAGTTGTATCATTTGGCTTATAGTCCAAATAATACAGGTCCTAAATACATTCAATTTCTCAAGTATTTAAAAGTAGTGTCCTGTATTTGATTGTTAGTTTATCTCGATTCATTAAAGATTATTTTAAATATCTTTCAGATTCTTTTAAGTCATGACTCAAAATTTATTTTAAGCTTTTAAAATATAACAATAATTTTACATTTTATGTTGATTCATTATAGGTCGAATACTGCTAGCAGACTTATGCTAACCACTTAACATTTCATTGACTGCATTATATTAAATTGATTTCAATATATCACCAGTTCACATTAGTAACAGACGCTATGTCTTCGTTATTTAAATAATGTCACAGTTGCAATTGGCCCACTTTTGCTAAAATTATTCGACTTGAATACATGTTACGATAACCGCCGGTCATAAAATATATTATGTACCGACCTAAATGAGTCTAAATGTCAACATACACTGAACTCCATTAATAAAATCATATCTAATCATTCTACAATTTTCAACATACATATAAAATAGAGTGACGCATGAATTAATTAATGTGCATTGTCATGTCAATTGCGTTTATGCATAGACTTTTATTAAAAATATTTTTTAATACACAAGTAATAATATTAGTAACATATAATACCATCAATCAAATAAGTATTCAGTAAATAACGTGTGCCTACGCCAATTTGGAACGCCAGTGACTTGTAATGAATAGGAGCGATATTTTTTATTTCACCTATTGTGTATTACGGAAACAGATTGTCCCTTTGTACATTCAAGTATAGATTTCCATAATATCCACTTACACAACATATATATTATCCAAAAAAATATATACATAGTTACAATTGCGGCATACAATTTTTTTGTAATAGCTCATTCAATAGTTGAAATTAATAGTTATGTAAAATGTTTGTGAACATGTCCTATATTTTTTAATCGATTCCTATAAGTTAAGAAATTTATTACTCTAGTATTTCCTAATGACTAGCCACATACGCATATCTGTGCAAATTGTAATTAAGCGACAACTCGTTTTCCGTCTAGACCTACATAGATATCGTATTTTGTTTCGATGATCATTAACACTCATTGGGCCTATTTTAAAATTCAACAGTACCCGACATACGTATAAGGCTGATAAATTTGTCTCATTAGCACTACATTTACTTCAAGATTTTTGTAAACAGTTTTTAATGTTCATTTGTAGTAAATAGTTAGGCACTGCTCTGAAATAGTATATATCTATCATATTTTACTATTATTTATTATTACTTTTCTACTTGCATTTCAGTCTTTCTTAGGATGATGGTTGATTGATCGAGATAAATGTGTTAAACTGTTGTTTTACGTTTCTGAATATCATTTCAGATCTCAGGATATTATTACATCCAAACAGGGAGGGATACACGGTATACATAACTGCAACTTTCCGGGCCTTTGCAAAGGTAATCATCAACAGCTCATTCAGCTTGCTCTAGATAATTTTCCAATTACTATTACTTTTACAATATTTATAAGCTACAATAAAATACAAGTAATTGTAAAATTCCATTTAGTTTTATTATAATATATGCAAGCTCAATTTTATATGCAATAAACTGAGATTAGAGAGGGCTAAGCCACGTGATTCGTTCGTGAAAGGCCGATCTGTTGAGATGTTGTCTACATAACAGAGAAATCATCCACACGGATTAAGCAGTGATTTTTTCAAAGGATGAGTACACGAGTAGTTTCAAACGTAACGCCAAATTTTGAACAGCAACCAATATGCACTTAGAGTGAAT
This sequence comes from Noctuana lactifera, assembly GCA_018231305.1. NCBI lineage: Eukaryota > Metazoa > Arthropoda > Insecta > Lepidoptera > Hesperiidae > Noctuana > Noctuana lactifera. Next base: position 3,648 of record DWAV01000128.1, read on the forward strand.
GTATTACAATATTAACAGGTGCTGGGTTGTCAGTTTCTACCCCTTATTAATCTTTTTGTTTTTTAATCATCACTTAATTTTAATAGATTACCTATTTATTAAAAAATAAGCAAATGTTTTTTCCTTGTTTAGTTTTTTTTTATCAAAAAATGTATTAGCATTTTAGGACACTAATATTATTACATATGTACTATAGAAGTTTTTCAAACAACGAGAATTAAAGCAGACGTTGCTTTTGTTTAGATGTTTAGAAAATCTAAAGTTATGATGTTATTCTATGTAATTTAACTAGGTTAGTTTTTAGATTGTAGAGCGCATAAAAAGTGTACTGATCGGTTGCATCTGTTACGAAAAACACGAGATTTGCATTGCTGATTTTCAATGAATACAACGGAGACACTTCAAAGGACCTGTTTCACCATCACAGTAATACGAGACAATCTATATGTGAGTACCGAATAACAATTAAATTGTTTATAAATTTTAAATATAGAAAACGCTGATCACAATAGAGTGAATTATTTAACCAAAAAAGGCAACTAATTACAGTTACTTTCTGTTGTTGATCTATTATAATACAATTTTTATTCAATTCTAATATACTTACATTACTATATTACTTTACTTCACAGTCTATCGCTTGCCTTTTATCCATATTCAATAGGACAAGTAAGTTTCTTGCACAATTTAAAGCTAAAGCAACCGACAAATTATTCGATCCGCTCACATAATCGATTGTGATGACAACGCGTAATGGCTCTCAATTTTCCAAGGTATTGATCGTTAGTGATGAAGATATTATGAAATTAAAATGTAATGCATCGTTTAATAAATCAACAGGAAAAAGAAACTTCTTAGCTTTTAAACGTTGAGCGTATGTGGTATGCATATATCAGAGGTTTTAATCTTTAGATTTAAAATATTATGTTATGAAAATATGATTACTAATATTTCACAATTTCTTTAAAATTTGATTTAATATCTTTTAGTTTCACGTATCAATATTAAGCAATGAGTTTTAGGTTACGAATATTTAAAATACTGTTAAAAAATGATAACTCATATTCAAGTTATAAATACTAAACGAAAACTTTATTTTTGTGTGAGGTTCTTAACGTTATATTAATGTACCAAATGTACTCAATTTTAAACATTTTAAATAATTTTTATATTTAATATGCTGTATTAAAAGTCTGGTTTTACACTCCTATAAATATTCTAACGACATTTAATTAACTATATAATTATGTTATGCAAAAATGTATATTTACTAATAAATGATACAAGCGATCACCAATAGGTACTTAAAATAAATTTCATGAGTGAAGTCAATCCCATTTCCATATCTTATAAACTGTGAATCAATCAATTATATTGTTTTCGAATTCAACAAAATGTATTTACGTACACAGTAATTATTCAATTAAAGTAAATTATAAATATCAATGTAGGAAAAATAAGCCCAAAAATAATAATACAAGCAGCTCTAATAACATGTTTTCTAACATAGGGTAATAAAAAGAAAGTTAATAAAGCAAAATTTGTTACTCTCACCTAATTGAATAACAATCATATAGTTCAGATCATCAATGTATACTATTCACGGTTGCGTAAGTGTCTATCTAAGGCCTCGTTTCCATCTGAGTTATTGCTGAAGCGCCTTCGAGCTTGGGGTTCGTCACGTGCTTACTTTCGTGGAGATTTCGTTCGGGCGAACCGTCGTCGACAATCGCAGTACCGTCGTTGGCGCTGCATTGTAAGCACGCGCAATACTAACATACAATAAACAATTAAAATATCGTCAAATTATGACAGCTGCAGCTCTTTACTAATCCGTCCGAGTGCTAAGTTTGTGCAGTGATCTAGTGGTCAGATAACATCAGTGAATTTAAGGAGATTTATATTATGATTACAAGGTGAGCTTCTTTTTATTAAATCATTTTTATTTATGTTTTTAAATAAAACATTTAAAGTTTAATAAAGAAATTACAAACAATAAAATCTAATAATACTGCTTTATTTAGATTACAATCTCAGCTCGTTGATGTCTAATATATAGCGCGTAGCGGCTACGCTATGTCTACAGATCGTAGCGCGCATTGATCATTTTAAAAGCTTAATTTTTTAACACATAAAACTTTATTTCTTTATCCTTGACAGAAGGGTCCACGATAGGGTAGTTATACTAACCTTAGTGTTAAGTCGCGTCTTCCAAAACTCACACATCTTAATTGTCAAAAACGTACTTGTTATAAAAGAGTAAAATAAATATATTATCCGTGTGTTAACTGTTTTATGTTGTAAATATACCTGCATTTCATATGAGAGGGGCGCAACTTCGATTCATACCTTATAATTATATGCGTAATATAAATAGGCTTAGCAACTTCGGTACCGGCCAAGTTAAACAAACAAATAAACAAAACAAAAGTAGTAAAAGCAAAGATTTGAAAGATACTCGTATTATACTCTTACCATTAAAATTTAAACTTTTTATAGAAATTTGTTCAGATACATACTAATCTGTTCTATAATAATAATAAGTATTTATTCACGTAATTTAATATTATTTGATACGTCGATAAATCATAACTATACTATACTTAATAAACCTTTATCGTCATACATATTTATCTGATTTCGTTTTCAATTGGTTTTAATACCCGTAAAATAAATATTAGTCACCAAAACTGCTACAAGCAATATATGATAATGAACAAACCTAAAAATAGACGAAAGATAGTCGAAATCGATGCCCGCATAATAATTCCGATCACAACATTATACAAAAGCATCTGTTTACTTTACGACCCGTTATAAATGCCGTCTCCTACGTCATTGAACAAAAAATCGGTCAATGAATTGAGAATAGCGTTACAAAAGTTTTGAATTTTCTTGAATCAAATGCGGTTGCTGGATATTTTTATACAGATTTGATACTGCTTTACGGTTATCGCACTGTCTATGAAATATCAAACCTCTGAAGATATTTTCTTCAACAAAGATAAGTAAATAATTATCAAATATGAAAATCATTAAATAAAGTATAAAAAAATATAACTTTTTATATTTCTGTAATACGTATATACTTAGTTTATATTGAGCGAAGAATTGTTTTTGAACTAATTTCTAAATTTAATGGCCATTAAAATTTCACTCTAATGACATACATGTGAGCCTAAAATTTAAATTAGTAATAACATGTAAATCGATAGAGTTATACAATTTTATGAAGATTATAAATTTAAATATATCTTTATTATACATATTAATGTTTATATCACGTTGGGAAATTATTGTTCTGATTATAATTAGTAATTCTCAAAAAACATTCCGATGTATTACAGATGTCATAGTTTAAGGTTATTTGTTTAAATTACGAAAATATTGGTACTCCTGGTATATACATAATTAGCTAATATTGAATATTCTTGTATCGAAGAAGTTATTTAAAAGTTTTGGTCTTTTGCGGTGGTATATGACTTTAAATTTACTTTTAAAGTATTGAACAATATAAATATAATAATAAATTAGCAATTTTTTATGGCCCTCCGCTGGGCACGTGTTACACTTAATTTAGATCAAATTAAGTTACTTCAATTAAATTAGAAAAAAATATTAGTATTTTATTAGTATTATAATAGAAGATAACACAGACAACTACAAATTTAAAATACAAATAATATTTCGTATATTTGTCACTTACATGTTTATAGTCTAATGTTTGTTTTCTCTAAACTGTTTATTGCAAGACCGGTAAGTAATGTAACAGAAACATCGCCGCTACAAAGGAACAACGAGAATGAATGATGATGACATAACGTATACGCACGCATCTCACGGATTGACCGTTCACGCAACCTTTTATAAATAATAACGTGTTAGTACACTTATGGGCACCGAGAGTATTCTTGAAAATAAAGGTTGTAAACTGACCTATCAGCAAGTCAAGTTGCGTCCAAATTTATAAAATGTAGTTCTTATATTGCGTTGATCTGGTTCATCAATGATCACGATAAGGTAGTAAATTATGCTAACTCGTATTGCCTATACTTTTCACTTTTTTAATTCGATACAAATAGTGAGTGTCACGATTAGTATTATTGAACATATTTGCAAGAAAGCACTATTTGATTCACAACAAAAAAATACATAAAATCAAAGACACACCTAAGTAATTGTGCAATATTTTTTTATTGACTTTGGTTAGAACGTAAATATATTACATATTCATTCTTGTTTTCAGGCCCTTATTTCGTTAATTGGTTGTTGTGTAAACAAACCTGCTTAAAGAATTCATTTTGCAAGTCCCAATACTGTTTGAACGTACTGAATCAACTAGTGGTCGTTCCGAAAAGTTTCGATAACTCGATGTAGGTACCGTGGTGCAATTTAAGCGTGATCAACGATCAATATTTGTTACGCTACCGCCCCGCTTGACCCGCATTAGGGCTACCCATTGATACCGTGAAATGGTTATACAAGGGATAATTACACAATAATATTACTAAAATTTAAAATAGCGACACGATTTTCGGACTATAATATACTGAAATAAAAAATAACAATAGACTTTTCATAAATGTATCGTTTAAGCTGACGCCTCAATAATTACTTTTTTAAAAGTTTATAGGTATCTAATATTTAACATTTGAATGAAATAAAATGAAATACGAACCCCGGATCTTCCAAATCGCGGACTAACGTGGTAACCACACACTACATGGTTCGTTGAAATAAATAGAAGGTTCGACCTTCTAATTATGGATATGACAAGTATTCCACAACATAAGTATTTACGATACGACGATTGCTCGGGCCTTGGCAGCCCTGGCAATGATTGGCGGAATGCAAGAGATGCGCCGCGGCGCGCTCACACCGTCATCAATTTACGTTCTTCGGAGCAATACTACGCCAAATAGCAATAAGCTTACACAACCGTGAAATACTTTAGATATTTTATCTTTCGTTTTAGATATCCCCAAATCATATTGAAGTGTTTCCTAACATTAAGTTACGTTCATGTATAAATCATACATTTCACCGTAACATTATAAAAACTGTTAGTTTATAATCTCAATGATCAGTTTGCAAATTGTCGAAAAATTGTGAACCACATAGGTACCATTTATCCATTAACTACTACTCTACTAACCCGAACCTAATTAATATAGAATAGGCAGTTCAAACAAAAAAGTTTATGCTTCAATAATATTTTGTAAAATTTAAAGCACAAGTTTCAAATATATTCTTAATCGTAGTTACTGCATCGTAATGAAATTGATTCGCAGTGAAAGGATAAAAATCTAACGACGATGATATTTACTGAAGCGAGGTCATCTTATAAGTGTAACCAACTCACGTTACGTAGTATAAAGGTGTATGTACAATATTACTTCATATTATTTTTATTATAGTTAGGTAAGGTACACTACACACTATACATATATACATTTAATCTTCAATAACGCGGTAACATGATACTTCGAAAATGTTTGTTACTTCATGTAAAATTAAACATTAAGCTCATATTGTTATACTCCACATATTTGTCGATAACAGCCAAAACCGATAGTTTGGGTACCCTAACTCTGACCCATAAATATCATCTTAGTCCTCAGGAATAGCAACGCATCTATCTGCAAATTCTGAATTACTACTGTGTGTGTGTAAATTCTACTGTGGTAGAATATAGTTGTTAATGGGTCGCACAGACCACTTATCACCAGGTGTCTGAATAATTAAAAAAGTATTCCTGTAAACTAATGTAATCGCCTACACTAATTACTATAAAGGTCAGTAGTCTAGACACAAATCAAAATATTCGTGCTCATCACACAAATATTTGTCCTGGTTAGAAAACGAACTCACAACATCCGGCTGCTAAATGACTAGTCATGATACTATCCTAATGTCTAGAAGTCTGGGTCAAAACACCAGTAATGTTAGTAGTTTATGGTTTTATCAATTTTGAGATACGAGTATATTGTGAGATTTCATTATCATATATGGTATCTTGTTATAGTACCACTGCACTGTAGCAGTAAGTTATGAAATCAACTCGAACGACACTACGGAGAGTTAGCTAGTTGAATTTTAAATGTAATTTAAAGGTCGGGTGAACCTAATAAATTGCGATTTTAACGCAACTCGTTAAGTAACCACGATAAACATCTTGCGCAAAACAGTAAAAAGTTACAAAATATATTGTAACAATTGTTATAAAATTCCTTTAGGACATAGGTAATACTCCGTAATACTCGTATTTACTACTTACCTAAGTAGCATAAGTACTTACATCTCGAATTGGACGGTTTTCATAAATGCAATGTAGAACAACCTATCTAATAGTACATGTATGTACACCGTTTAAAGTCGCATCCCATAATACGGCTCAGGTTAAAAAACATCCATGTGTGACTGCATGATATACGATCTGATAGGTTCCTGTCTCACGGCCAAGGAGTTCCGAGTGAAAGTTAGACTGTTGTGGACTTGTCTAACGACTGTCTATCGGTGACAACCGTCCGACAGCTCAATGCCTTAGCCGGGCATTATGTATTACCTAGTCAATATTTTTATACTAAAGTATAAACCGAATGATAAAGAAGGCGATAATAGTACTCGTATATTATACTGGGTATCGAATAATATTGAGCATATTTAGACGAATTTTTTACACACGATCATGATTAATTTTGTGAATTAATTTTAAATGTTGTACATAAAATATTTTAATTATGGTGCAACAAATTTTTGTAAAATCAGTGTTATGTGAATTGCTAGTAGGATTGTGAATTGTTAGCTAAACATGCATAGTGAGTGATCACACTAAACGCATAATAATTATCTCGTATGGTTAAATGGACTGTCGAAATTTTATTATGGAAAATAAAAAATGTAGAGAATGAAAGCAAAATGTACCTAAAGGATACTCTGGGAAATTATCTAATTATCATGAGTGAATAATCGTCCGCGCATTCGTATGCCGTGTCTTAATTGGCCGTTCGATGCTAAACAGGTATGGTATTTATTTCGCTACCACTTCTTGGCTACCTGCCACATATTCGTACAACTGCATAAAATACCTGTAAATAACGTTACGCAGGCGGCTTGAGTGATGTCTGTTCCTACTAACTAGAAAAAACTGTCAATACGAGCGTAATACGAAAAATAATGTTTTCCGTGTTGGTTCTGTTAGGTTTAAATTTTACTCATTTTGAAATACAGCTTACACGGCAAATTACGCACAATATTTCAATTTAGTTTAAAACAGACCTACCTGTTAAATTTATCACCGAACACAGATTTTTATCAAGCCATATCCGTTCTCATGTAATTAACGTTTAATTTAAACTGAACTAAAGCGTATCCCGTGTTTTTTCCGACTTGATACGAGTATCTGTCGTCTTAAGACGTCTTCGTTTTTTTATTCGTTTCCAGCCAGTAAGTATATAATAATAAAATTCTTAAAACACTATTTATATTTTTAAATTTTTTATATAACTTAGAATTATTACGAATCTTTAATAACGCAAGGCATTTTGACATCAATTCGATCTTAATAATATACAATACAAACCACATACGTACTTTTATACCATGTACCTTTGATTTATATTGAAAATCACAGCCATTTAAGGATTCAGTTACGAGTAATTGCCGATAAAAAAAGATAAGAGATAAAAAGTTTCGTCGCTCCTTGTATGTTGAACTACTGGTATTATAAATGCAGACACCAACTAAACCTGATCTGTTTTATTTATAACGAATTTGCAATCTTAAACACACACATAAATAAAAAATACACAAACACTAAAACCTGTGGTTAACCACAGGTGACGAAATTCATGAATTTTGTCACCAGAATGCAACGCATTGATGATTTAAATATAAGTATTCGACATTTTGCGTCAATTAAATTCAGTCCGAGTTCTAGTTCATCGAAATGAGATTCTACTATAAAAGTCGAAGTAATATTTGTAATATGTCATAGTAGTACCTAACCTAGTTAATTTATTATAGTAAGAAAAAAACTTATAAGAAGGTAATAATTATACTTTAAATATATCTGTTGTCATGCTGGACGGATAAATTGCCAATAACCATCGTTATGAAAGTTGTTTATTTGAGGCGAAACAAATCATACGGTAAAATCGTCGGCATCTACATTGCTTTAAATTTATTGCAGTTAGAGTTGAAAATCATAAAAAAACTAGAGACATTAAAAATAAAAAAGTTACTTTCTAAATTGGGATTCAATTTGCAATTAAGGCTCATCCTCATTCGCCGCCAATATAATACACTAAATTTAATTTATTATTAGCCAAATTTTACAACGTTAAAGATGTTAATCACTATTAGGTCTGTTTTCGGCACGCCTTAATACTAAGCAATATATGTAGGCTTGCATGTTACCAATTTTGATAGAACGGATATTTTGCAAGATGTTTATAGCACACACTCTGTAATTAGGCACGAAAATGCAGACCTTGTAATACACACCATATGATAAGAAATGTAATTGGAAATAGCTCGTCTTATAAAATTTAAATTGCTTATTAGCAAAGTATATTTTATCTGAAACGTAATGAGAATGTTTTTGTACCTACATTTATATCGTCATTATACCTATTTCGATAGCATTATAGATGAATATACATATTTATGGATGTTCATACATAAATCTTCGCTGCCCATGCGAGTAGGTACTAATACCTCCTAAAACTGCCTACCTACTTACGAGTACTTTCAAACCATTACAACAATTAATATTATTCAACATACTATAAGTGACGTTAATATCAAAATGAACTAAGTCATTATTGTAATAAATACTTAATTGGGCCAATTTTCGTGCAACGTATAATAATATGAAAATTTATTTGCAATATCTTAGGTATAATTATATTATATTGCCTCTTGGCTATATTGTTAACTTATTTTATTAAGGTTCACAATATGACAGTACTAGGTACATGGTGTTCGTGTAATTTGCTTTAATTATACCCAAATAGAATATTTTTGATAAAAACTCTTAATTACCAATTGACTATCACGCAATTTGACCCCGTCATGACATGATTCAGTCAGGCGTTACTCTGGTAAGTTGATATATACGATAAACATTCTTAATGTTTCCTGCACATTTTGTAACAAGATATTTCTCAATAATATATAATCACATATTTATTTAACTTATATATAATATTTTAGGTTTTACAAGCTTGAATACAGGAAAATATTTACACACAATACTAAATGTCAAATAAGCTTACAAAACAAGCTTACTATAAATTAATATCACTAGCTGATAATTGTTTACAATATTCAAATAATTATAAGAAGATGGGTAGATATATGATTTCTTTAAGGTCCACAACAGAAAAGTATGTCGCTGAGGCTTTCAGATCAGAACTAAATGTCTGTTTTTTAATTCCAGAGCGCTGGTGTTAGCGCTGTCATGTGCGTGCGCAGTGGCGCTTGCTCCTCTGACGGCTCCAGCGGATGACGACTGTGCGCTCTACCTTACCGGACCGGGCCGCTCTTCGGCGTATGATTACAGGCTCAACCTGCTTAAAGGCAATTTGTAAGTATATAAAAAGATAGATAAAGAAATGATATCGCGGAACTTTTTTTAGAAAAATTTTCATCATACATTGTTTTCCTGTAACCATTTGGAATACCTACCTTATGTACCTTACAAATAGTGAAAGTTTTTTTCAAATAAGTGTTCCAGAGATTACACGTCTGAAGAAACTTTCAAATATTATATGTACTCAAACAAGAAGAACATTCTACTTTAAAGTTTGGTATCAAAAGTGGCGTCGTATGGATCGATATTAAGCCGTCACGTCGTGAGATTGTCACGTTTGTTCGAACCAATGTCAAAGAGTAAGGGGCGTAGACTGGCACTGTCAGCGTTGCGTTGCATCACAGACATACACTCCGTCGCAAACTTGACACACTTCCGCGACACACTTATTCTTTCTCTACCGTTTATAAACACGATTATACGACTTTATTTGACAAAAACATTGTGATGTCTGTTTTACGAATTTAGAAGTCAGTATGCGTTACCGATTTTCAATTAAGCCGCAGTGCTGCGTATGGGAGTTTGCTTTAGTAAATATTCCTTTCTTATAAAAAATTACGTACGATAGTGTACCATAGATACACCTATTGATAGATTATTCCTTATGAATCGATTTTTATATGAGGCCCCCTGTATGGAATTTTTATAAGTGAAATTAGGAGTAATACCAACATTAACTCAAAAGCGTTATGTTGCTCACTTCTTATACTACTTACTTCTATCGATCAGAATGTTACTGACATAATAGATTTTACTCACGAGACATTATTAGCATATACAGTGGTTGGTGGGTGGTTCAAACAATGATTGATGTATAATATTTTACCGAAACTAATATGAAAAATGTGAATAGAATAAAAAGACATAGGTGCTACATAGGACCTACATGCTTTTAGTATTATAAGAGATAAGACAATCGTTTTTATGAAATAACTCCATTCATGTTATGAATCTGCCAATGTACACTCAAGAAGAGTAAAAGCTCAAGGCCCAAAGCTCTTACTCTGCTCTCTCCGAGGGAACTCTCCGTCTGCTACGAGTACATAATATGTACTTAACAAAGATCTGACTAAACAATTACTTAGACAACAGTAATGTATTGCCATTTTGATTCACTGACGGAGAATATGTATTAATTACGAACAAATTCAGTCATATTCATATTTATTTACCAATTAAACGTCTACTACTAAAGGGAAGTTCAAACAAGTGCTACTCAGACACGTGATAAAATAATAATGCTCCGACCGGGTTGTTGGAATTGTGTTAACGGTTGCCATCGTACTGTGAATGCAGTTAAATGATTGTTTGCCTTTAACAAATAGACGGCTAACATTCCGTGAGTATAGAGCTATACAAACCTTATGAGACCACACTCGTTTCGAGCAATATGTAAATAGTAATGGCAAATACATAGAAACTTTTAACCGTGTTTCCGCAAAATTATCATCTTGATACGATTCACCGTTTTCATTATCATAAAAGTGACGTCGTAACTTTCGTTTAGATTAGAGCAGTGGTCTGCCACCTTTTCGGCAAACAAGGGCTACATAGTGATAAAATGAAGGGAAAGATAGGCTGCGCTATATACGCATTATTTTAATAATACCTAGATACTAACTTATACCTACTCATATCTTTTATACCTATATTAAATGCAAAAAATTTTACAATAAATAACGAAAAAAAAATAACGAAAGAGAAGAAAAAATTATCAGATTATATAACAATTATAATTATTTATAATATATATATTAGGAGCTTGCTCTGATTATATATTAGGTTTATAATCGTGTAATCTATTTTTTAACTCTATATATTAAAATCGGAATAGGGACAATGACCGCATAAGGCTCGTGGGCCGCATGTTGCTGACCCCTGGATTATCGGAATTTTGATACATATGTCTGTCCTGTATTCAAGGCAATAGGTTGTTAGAAGGCATGATGTGTATTTGAAAGTCTTATTAAGTCGGTGCATCCAATAGATGTAACGTTGACCCCAGCATGTTGTAACCGTAATGTACAATGTTTTCATCGCAATCGCATTAGGCAACGAACGGTCGAGGGGTTTGCGTTCACTTTCAAAATCCTTTCGCTAAACTTTCGTCGACCGATACGTCTCAAATTCATATTATTTTAGAGCTTTTACAATTATATAATGCACTTAATGTTGTTATTGTCTAACGATGTAAATTAATTCATCTGATACCTAACCAAGTTTTGTGGGTAAGTAAACATTTTGAACAATCGCTTGTAATAAAGAAATAAAAAGAAAAGAAAAAGCAAGTACATGACAACTTTTTTGACGCGAGGCTCATTATAAGGGGCTCTCACCAAATGTGACTCAATTTTAAATACATAGCTAATTGTTATGACGTGACAACATAGCGATGCTAACTGGATAAAGTCACGTACGTATTGTTTCAACCAGTCATACCGGTGTGTGGTTGTAGATGCCCAGTTTAAAAACAAAGTTTATTTTTTTAAGAATTAGCAACACGTCTTAACACTAGATAGCATTTTGTTACTTGTTTTTTTGTGTGAAAATTAAATTAAATCTCAGCGTAAGCCCTCCCAAAATGTTGACTGAAGAATTTAAAATATGTAATTTAAAACTATTCCTGTTGTCTTTAATATTCTAATATTAACGACTTACGTAGCTTAGGACAAGCTGTGTCTAACACTCAAGTGTCATGTAGAATACCGTGCACTCCAAGAAAATACTTAAGAATACTATTACATACTACTTGTCAAACGTCAAGTAATAAAGTAAGTAACGGCTTACTTGACCCTTCAATAATATCGTTTGCCTCCGTAACCGCGAAGAGGCGAATGAATATGAATTGTGGTTTCAGATAACTATGTCACCTACAAGAATGTTTAAAACACTATTTTGTTACTCGTTAACTTTATAGGTACTTCATTTAAGTAAAGCTTTGTATTTTACTCCATCTTTTCAATCTGCAAATGCCAATTTCAAGGGTTCAAACATTTAAGAAAATAGGGATACCGTAATTTGGAAGGGAATAAAACTTGTAACTTTTCTTATTCGCTACTTTTGGTTTGAGAAAAATTTAACATAGCACAGATTTAAATAAAAGATTCTTTAAAGAGTTTACTTGCTGTATTTAAGTCTAGAACTATATTGTAATGACGTGTTCAGCACATACTAATAATACCTATATCGAAAAAATTTAAACCGAATGACCGTGACCAAATGTGAAGTAACAAAAATTCCATTATTATGTAGGTAATTCAAACCAATGCAGCACTTTCCAGTGATCGGTCGTAATATATCCACTTACCACAATATAATGTATAAAACAAACCGTTTAAAGCGAGTTATGTGAATCTTCCACTTTCTATAGCCATTAGATTGGTCACGCCCTGTTCGTTTTATTATAATATATACCCACGCTGATTGAATACCGCTACGGACGGAATACATCTTTCTCCTTAAACGGAAAAATACTTAACATTTTTAAATAATAAGAAAACTGGTTTTTGTTTACGACTTCGTACTCGTACTTGGAATAAAACTGTTAATTACTACAGCTATAAGTACTATCGTATTATATACTAGCTGACCCGGCGAATGTATTAAAAAAAACTGCATCAAAATCCGTTGTGTAGTTTTAAAGTTCTAAGCCTACATACATACAGATGCGGGAAGCGACTTTGCTTTATACTATGTAGTGATTACCTCTGCCACAATCATCACCAGCGTCAACTTGTCAATCTCATCTCCATCACCACGACACGTAATGCACCACCTCTTTGAACATCAGTAACATTACTTCTTGCCTTACTTACTTACCGCTTACCGCTCCAATAATTTTATTAAAGTTACTATTTATTTATTGTAACTTTAATTTTATTAAATTTATTTATTTATATATTAATCTGCCAACGAATTAAAAAACAATAGTTCTAGGAATAGCATAAGCAGCTATATAAGCGAAAAAAAACTGGAATTAGATTAGTAATAAAATAGATTGCATCTAAAGTACAAATGACAAACAAATTCCACCTCAATGTTTGAACGAAAGTCATTAAACTGTGAATACTTACCTACAACAAACGTTTTATCCTATAATTTTTTTACATTAATAATAATTATTATTAACACCTTGTGCTTTAACTTTCACTATAAAAATTAATAACAAACTTAATGTTAATAACCTTTTAATACATCGGTAGTTAGTAATGCATTTTAGCCACCATTTCAAACTACATACATTAATATACAATACGTACATATTTAAAAATTTAAGTATACTACGTAAAAATTTCTAATTTCCAACAAAACAATTTTACAATGATGGCATCTTTCCAAATGCGATATTTATGTAAAGTGATTCAGTCATGTCATGTGACTAAACCGGAAGGCGTTTGTGTTAACGATTAAAATAACTTGTAGTGCATTAATTCAGGTCACCGTGATTCGTAACAACTTAGACAGTTCAGTGACACCAAACCAAATTAATGCACATAATATCGTTATCAGTATATAAAATTTGATAGGCGTTTAATTTATTATGAGATCTAGGTGATAGCAAGAGAGAGTAGATACTTTATAAGCAAGTACGTCTAACAATTCAAAAACTATGAGGTTGACAATAAAAAATGAAAAACCGAGTTCAAGATAAAAATATAACAAGAAACAATTTAAATTTTTACAGACTTCAATACTATAAAAAATCCCTTTCATATAAAAAATCATCGAAATCGGTTCACAAATGACGGAGATATCGGTGAGTATCGGTGAACATACGAAGTACCTTAAAAAATTGAAGAAAATATGTACATACAGCCGAACATAGAACCTCCGGTAAAACCAGTCGGTAAAGCTTTTATTTATCACACGCTTATGAACACGCTTAATGGTGGATTAGTTTTCAATTGAAATGAAGCGAAGAACTCTTATACGAAATAAAGTACTTAGGTAAAGTGACATAGGTACTTATTCCTTACATAACACTTGACCTCTTCAACGACATAAGTGCAGGCTGATCTTACATCGATGAGGTAACGAGGTCACTACGGTATTTTATGCTTGCCAATCAATGATTACCTACAAAGTATTTAACTTCGGCAAGCTTATAATTTCAACACTACTAACAAAAATCAAGCCAAAAACCGCACAGTTAAATAAAGATTACAACTTCGTATATTGCCGGTAGTGAAGATAATTCTTCACTTTCTCAGCCTGTCTTGTTTGTTCAAAATGTCTTGGTTACTTTAATTCTTGTTTTGTTACAGCGGTTACGAGGGTCAACACACATGCATAACATACGAGGCTATCAACCAAGCGTATCTCGATGCGAGGAACAGAATCTGTAAGTGCTTATACTAGATACGAGAATTATTTATTTATAGAGTAGATCAAAGCTTTCACTAGTACTTATATGAAGGTACACTTAATAAGACTACTTCATTTCACCAGTTGCTATTCGTCAGTTCGTCTTGTAACTACTCTTGAAAAATTTTGAGAGTTCTAGTTAGCACTATTTGTCAATTTTACAATTTTCTGACTTTCAAAAGTTTTGTTTGTCGCATTGTGCAAGTTCAGTGACCTAAACTAACCTGCTAAGTCCACCGTCTTATTAGCGGTATTATAATTAGATAGATTAAATTTATGCTATTTATTATTTTTTATTATAATTTTAAAATTTTATAAAGTATTTGACTGCCAGTACCAGTATTTATTAATACATTCGAATTCGATGTTGGCAACATCGGTATTAATATGCAGTAATGATAAAGTTATAAAAGCTCAAATTGCTTCATAATAAATTTATATGATGGTTTAATTACAGCAGTAATAATAATTTTTGTTGCCAAATTTACATTTTCGGTTCTTACTTTCATATTAACTGCATAGCAATAAAAAGACGTAAGAAATGCTCTTATGTGATTGAATGATTGCAGATGAATTAATATCAATAAGTTTGTGCCAATGTTTTTATAAATAATTACTTTCACATTACGCCACATTAAAATAGAAAAGGTTATAAATAACGTCGTGTATCTTGTTTTTCGTACTCTACATCAAAAACTAGCCGCTTTGAAGCTCTCACCAACAATGAAGTGGAATTTCGCTTATCTTTGCACAAATGACGTTTTATTTTGGCTGTAGTTTATTTCTATGAATTTCTATGAACCTACTCATTAGGTAGATATCAGCAGAGATAGGAAGATGCGACATTTTTGTTATCTAGTTATTTTATTGAAAAATATTATTTACCCACAGTGGTGTCGCAGCCTAAAGGAGATTGGAAGGCCGAAGACTTTGCTAGCGTGGGTGAATTAGTACTCGACATTTCTATTAACCTGGCACGCACGTAAGTATTTATGTTACCTACTATATCAAACACATACCTTATTGACACAATCATTAAAAAAAATTATGCTCTTCTGCTAGTCTCGGGTCTCTCGTCACGATTGAAAGGGCTGTAACTCACCAAGCTAACCCAATATTGGTTACTATAGATATGGATGGTCACTCAGTCAACCACAAATAAAAAAGTCAAACATTATTAATAAAGATTAAATAAATACTTTGTGAACTTTAACTTCTGCTGCTAAATTCTGTACGTTCTGGACTATAAACAGTGGGATCAGAACAGAAGCTCATCAAGAAACTTTTGAAACTTTTCTTTCTTCTAGCAGCATCACCTTTATGAGCCATTAGAACAGAACGTACAAAACTGACTTTTAAAATGGACTTACTGAAAATGCAAGTAGCGTTTCAATGCAAGCGATAACCATATTGCGTAACTAGAGACGGCAAAATTGTTTCCTTGCGAACTTTCGACTGACATTTACGAATTCCTGTCCAAACAACCTTGTGCAAGTAGCGTGCTCTCATTGTCAATATTGTGGATACATAATCATTAATCTAAATTCTGACCGCGAGGCTGATTGATAACTGAATCAGAGCCGTTCTTTTGTCTTCTTAACGCGATCAATTCAAGGCTTCCTAAACTCACGACACGGAAAGAAGGCAAAGCTTTTGTTAAACATCTAAAAGCTTATTTAAATTATTCACGCTACACTACAATACACAGTATTTAACGTACGAGTATATAGTATATAGTAAAGATTTTATGCCTTGTAAACATTTTAAGAAGGCCTGAATACTCGTATCGTCGTATCTATGATAATCAAATAATTTTTGTAAAAAAAGTAATTTGCTAGCAGTTCTTATACACTCGGAAAGCTTTAACGTTTAAAAATAAACTTGTAATATAGAAAAATCCTATTTATACAGATTTTAAACTAGGCATAGAATCGAACAATAATCAACAAGTATACCTATTATATCAAATTATTTGAAGAACCTTGAATAATATAGCGTGATTGTATGATTAAGCGTAGCAAAGCTAATGTATGTAGAGCAATTACAGTAAACGAATCAATCATCATCACCATAAAAGCTTCAATAATGATGTATGTTCATCAATGAAATTATCTTTGTTAAGATTGTATAAGAAACCTTTATGTTTCGGTGAACAATTGGGATCCAAAGGTGTAGGTAATATGAATCATGATGATACGATGTTATCTATTATTATGATAAGAGTAATAGTCGAGAAGTACCTAAGATTTATAATTTAGTCGTTTTCAAATGTACAGCAGATACTGATTTTTGTGAGTTATTAGTAGGTACTTAGTAGTAGTTAGTAGTAGACATTAATTAATTAAGGAGTTAGTTACTTACTCAGTGAATTACTGGAATTAATATATTTACTTACAACAAGCTTACGGTCGGGAGTTGAAAATTAAATAATTATGTCTAAAGTTTACTACGAATTATTCCTTACCTGTGGTATTAAACGAAATTGCTGAATGCATTTGTTTGATTGGCATATCTAGGACTTTGCATTTGATATAGAGTGCGTTAGGAATATTGTTTCAAAATATTGATAGCGTTACGAAAGACGAATTAGATCTCTTATGATTATTATTGTACATAGCAATAACGATTAATGTCTATCGTTATTTAGTCGAGCGAAAGTTATTATATTCTACATCGTACCTGGTCTATTATTGATTCTGTTCTATATTTAAAGTTGTATCGAGTTTTTAAAAGTAACAACTTATTAACTACTTACTTTTAGAACGCAAGAAAGTAACTATTTCTACTTTTGTTTACCTATATATAGGAATATTGGTATATGAAAACATAGATCAGGTTTAACTCGAATCAACTTAAAAAATTAAAAAATAAACTCCTGATAATTATTTTCAACATTTTGGCCCTAAATTATTTTTGTACCAAAATTAAAATTGTCAGACAAAGTATGTAGTTCACTCGCGTAATGTTAATGGCATCGCAATTTCGCGGTCTCGTTTTTTATAAGGTCGCCTTACGCACACGACTCGACATTAAGATCTTACGATGAAATCATATTGTAACGACACTTGTAACGATTATGAAAGTAAAGGACAACTCCATTACAAGACATACTAATCCTGTTGGTATGAAATTTTTTTAAAAAACAAAACAATTTAATGTAAAACTCTGTTAAATGAAACTTAAATCTTCAAGACACCTGAGACATTACTCATTTATTATCATACTAAAATAAATTTTTGCGGTTATTTATTGAATTAGAAAATAAATTTTCTGCATTTACCTACTACACCCTTTTGATTTTAAAATCAGATCATCTTATATTAAAAAATCTTTGAACTGAATTTTGTGCTTGTGTGTGACTTCGATGATCAAAATACATAGATAGGTACATACCAAAATGCGTCTAAAATGTAAGTTTTTTTAGCTGGTTTTTAAGTTGTAAAAAAATATTTTGTAATTTTGTATCTACTCTTACGAGTAACTCACTCGAAAATAGAGATGATAGCGTGAATATTGTCTCACAAAATCGACCTTTTATTTAAGAAATTTCATTATTTCATTCTTCTGTTCTCCACCAATGCCATTCGTTGCATCTTAGCTTAATTTATTTAATTAAATTATGTAAAATGAGTTGTATTCACATGTAAATATTGTGTTTCCATTGCCACCTAACTACATTTAAGCAAATGAAACCTTTTAGCTTACAACATCAGGAACTTTATAAGATAGGTACATTACATTTCATATTTCGGTATGTTGACCACAGCTTCGCATATGAAGTTACCTACTCTCCAATATCATTGTAATTTACTGTTTGTGCAACGATATATTACTAATATTGCAATCCTTGGCATTTCAATATGCGTTGCCTAATTACAAACCGCTACGGCGGTGGAAACTGTGTTTATCAATTAATTTTATCTCTATTTCTTGCATTTGGCATAATTTTAAAATCAATTAAGAACACACTTGCAATACATCCGACCATTAAATACTGCAAATTGAACTTGAGTAGATCCTTGCCTAACGGTTTAATGAATAGTTCCTCGGCAGAGGCATTATGTGATGAATCAATAGATAACTTAATTATTTTTATATCTATTTATTTATAAGTTATTTTAAGTTTTTAGTTTAGGTGTATATATATTTATTAATTATTTTATTTATTTTTATTATATAAATTAATTTAAAATAGGTGACAGGCCTGAAAGCATTGACATTTAACACCCATGGAGTTTTGTTAAAAGGTTCTCTTTTTAATATAGTTAACTGTTTTTCAGTCATATTAAATCTCTTGCAGGTATGGGTTAACTTACGAGGAGATAGAGAAAGGTTTACCGCTCATTGACACATCTCGGACACTGATCCGCGAAGTGTGCCCTCCTGTGTTCTCACACGTGGAGTGCCGTGCCGGCAAGTACCGTCGATTCGATGGCCTCTGCAACAACTTACGCCACCCAACGTGGGGCGCTACTATGGCGCCTTTCCAGAGGTAAAGCTCCCATTTCTATAAACGGTTCATCGTACATTATGTTATAATAAGAAATTTTATGCCTATTGTTAGTTGTTTTGTTTCGGGATTATACGTAGGTATACTTACTTTTCTTATATTGATACTGTTGATTTTAATTTAGAATTGAAGGAAAAAAATTAAAGCAGGGTTACTGAACTCATACTAATTGCAGCCGCTGATTATTTTTTCTGATAAAACAAATAACTAAAGGTCAATACAATAGGGTTGTCAATAACTTCATATATTATGGTAATCGATATGAAAGTTTAAACATATTGGTTATTTGGATATGCCAAAAATTTCCTTTGCGGTTTATTGAGCTAACATTTTTAATTTAATGCATTTTTATTCATTGCGCAGATTAATAGGCCCCCTCTTCGCGGACGGTATCAATGCGCCCCGTATTGCCCACAACGGACACGACCTACCCCTGTCTCGCGTGGTCTCCCGGACCATGCACCCGGACGATGGCTTCCACGATCACGCCGGCACGGTCATGGTCATCGCCTGGGGACAATTCATGGATCACGACTACACGCTTACTGGAACGCCTCTTGGTAAATTATATTTCTATATTTTACTTTAATTAGTGCTAATTTAATATAATACAATAATTTTTAATTTAATATACGTATTGTCGACTGCACGAAAACTTCTAGGTTTCCACGTATTCATTATTGTACCTACCTAACCTACTTATTAGTTTTAAATTCCTTAATATAGTTAATTATCTTAACTTGAGTAATAAAAAAAGATTAGTCATCGTAATTCCTAATTAAATCCCTAATCTGGCATAAACACCAAAACAAAAAACGACACGCATAAAAGCTCACATTTTCGATGATACCTTTTAACTAAACTGCTGGAGTCTACCTAGGCATCTTTTCTTACCATAGATCCGATCAACCGCAATGACCCCGAAGAGTGCTGCAAGCGGCCGCCGCACCTGAAGCACCCGTACTGTAACGAGATCCGCGTGCCGGACGATGACTACTTCTATCGTCTTTGGGGCGTCAAGTGCATTGACTTCGTGAGAGGCTTCCCCTCACCACGGCCAGGCTGTCGCCTTGGTAGGTATCGCCATACCAGTATTTATCTTTGAGTAAAAGGAGTAAAAGGTAATTTTATACATTTCCTGAATCTATTGTCGATTCTGTTAATCGATGTTAGGTACATAATATATTATATTGTTACATAATATAGGTATATAGATTTAGGGTTATATAGATTTCGTATGTAGTTTGGAGTTAAACTAATTAAGTAGCTACATAAGCATGGTAAGACAAAGTTAATTGTCATATTTTCATAATATTTTAGTTAGGTATTGTACAGTACTATTTAATACTAAGTATTAATGGTCCTATGTTTTTATTAGAATTGATTAACATTCTAAACTGTTCAGTAATGAACTAAGTACCTATTACTTTGACTAACGTCATTTAATAGAGCAAATAAATATAGCAAATCTTGCTCAATAACCACAATCGGTCTTGTTTGTGGCGACTTCGCAACATACAAAAGCCAACGATATATGAGTACGAACTACCTAGCGAAACAAGACACCTACCTTTAACATTATAACAGCACAAAAGCCAAATCTACTTAAAAGTATCTATTTATTGCCTGCTGTATGCTGTAGGTACCTACCCTTAATTTTTAAATATTTCATGAAGGTTAACTTGTATCTAGCACTGGAATATTGTTGATTTATACGTAAGAGTATTATAAGTACCTACCTATTAAGTTGTCGAAGATAATTATAGGTAGATTTCAAATTATGTCGTACGGCTCGCATAAAATGATAATCGGTAAGCTTTCGTTTAACGAACGAAATTACGAAAACATGTTAATGTCTCGAAAATTTGTCGATCACTGTTTTAGGTTGTCGGCGCCACATTTGGTGGTCACGGCGCCATTCATGTAAATTCCCGCGTTCTTTGTTCGAATTATGTTGTGTTTCGTAACATCCTCTGTGTAGTATTCCAATAATTATGTTAAAGCGTGTGACTAGTTTCGGAACGGGCAGCATCTGCCGGCGGTCCAGTGAGAGGCGAAAGTTAACCTTAGTTACGTAGAGCTTCCTTGCGCAATCTAGTGCGAAAATCGCGCATTGGCACTCGCCGCACCACATTTCTGAATGACTTAGAGTTATTAAACCACTAATACCACTCTCTAAAAAAATGGTGCGGTATCAGAAAATCTTGCGAAGTACTTACCGATGTATTTGTAAGTATAATGATGTAGGTACGTTTACATTTTTTAAAAGGTTAAAATTAAATTAAATTAGGTAAGGTTAAATTAGGTAAGGTTACTGTAAACTCTGTAAAGTTACCCGTATGGTGTATTGGTCATTCAAATACTCCAAGCGAAGGGTCCTAGATTTGATTCCCGATGAGGCCAACGTTAAATGATGAATTTGGATTTCTGTTTCATGAAACCCATTGAATCAGAAAATCTTACTGTGGACTGTAAGTGTCTTACTGTGTACTGCATCAAACATAATGATAATTTTAACGATTTTTTGACCCTTAGGATCAAGAGTACCATTCAACACCTTGACGGGATCTATCGATGGTAACACTGTCTATGGAGTTACTGAAAAGTTTGCCAGGTATATTATTTTAATTATTTCACAATAAATAATTTCAAATCAAAGTGAAAACATTCCAAAGGTATCAAAATTGAAATAACAAATTATAAATTTGCTACGGGCAGTGTTGTTGACTTTTAAAATCGTTTTGTTGTAGCTTTACTATCGTTTTTTAATAATCGTTAAATTACTTAAAAAAATACATGATAAAGAACGTTTCTTGGGCAAAAACAACTTGTTAATATATGTAATATCTTAATTTACTTGTATGTCTATAGGAAATTGCGTACGGGCTATGGCGGGCTTTTGCGGATGAATCCAGTTTTCAAAGAATATGGTCTAAAAGACCTTCTGCCTTTGAAATTAGATATTCCTGATGAAGGCTGCACTCGACCCAATAAAAACATGTATTGCTTTGAAGCAGGTTAGTGCCAACTTTTCATTAAATTATAATTCAAACTCCTTAATTACTTATAAGAAGATAAATTAAACCTACTTTTGGCTTTCAGGAGAAATTAGAGTGAATGAACAGCTCGTACTAACAGTAATGCATACGCTCATGGCTCGTGAGCACAATAGAGTGGCTGAGGGCTTGGCGGCAGTCAACCCCCACTGGGACGACGAAACGCTTTTCCAAGAAGCACGGAGGATCAACATTGCAGAAATTCAGCACATTACTTACAATGAATTCTTGCCCATTTTACTTGGGAAGGATGTTATGGAAAAATTCGGATTAGTTCTTGAAAAAGAGGTTCAAATTCTCAAATTATTTTGCTGATGATAAATACTTAAATACTTCCTTGACATCTTGACATTCCTTGACTTTTGCTAAATCGTAATAGGTACTATTGCTACGCAGCTTACTTACACTTAGTTGTTTTTTTACAGGGTTATTGGAATGGATACGACCCTGAAGTGAATCCCGATGTTTTAGCTTCGTTTGCGGCTGCTGCTTATCGTTTTGGCCACTCGCTCCTACCCACAGCAGTTGAAAGATGGTCAAAAGCTCACAAGTTTATTGGTAAATGCATATGTAATAATTTACAAATTCAACCATTGTAACCTTCAGAAATCCCTACATGTATTCATAATTTTTATTGTAATAATTTCAGCTTCAAAAAGGTTATCCGATCTTATTCGGAGACCATACGATTTATACCGTGCTGGGGTTCTTGACGAGTACGTAATGGGATTAATGAATCAAGTAGCGCAAGCTATGGATGACTCTATAACTCAGGAAGTAACAAACCATCTGTTCAAAAAGATTGGTGCACGTTTCGGTATGGATTTAGTATCCTTCAACATGCAGAGAGGACGTGAGTTCGGTCTACCTGGATACATGGAGTTCAGAAAGTTCTGTGGACTGCCTGGCGCTGAAACTTTCCAAGACTTGTTCGGATCAATGGCGAACGAAACAGTTCGCAAATACGAAACTATATTCGAGCATCCTATTGATGTAGATCTGTGGTCCGGCGGTGTATCAGAAAGGCCGCTCCCAGGATCCATGCTGGGGCCTACTTTTGCATGTGTTATAGCTACACAATTTTCTTATTCAAGAAGAGGAGATCGATTCTGGTAAGTTAGATCCTACTAATATTATAAACGCGAAAGTTTGTAAGTATAAATGGATGTTTGTTACTCTTTCACGTAAAACTACTGAATTAATTTTATTGAAACTTGACGCTAATAGCTTATACATCAGAATAACACATAAGCTACAATTTATAATGAATTATATTGTGTGAATTGCTCGAAATATTAACCCTGTGCAGAGGAAATCGTGGACACCAGCTAGTCGTCAATAATCCTAATGTTAAATTATCTTAATCTTGTTTTCTTGAATGTAGTTTATTAATTAATTGCATTTTGTTTTAAGGTTTGAACTTCCTAACCAGCCTTCATCGTTTACGTCGGAACAGCTAGCAGAAATCAGAAAATCTCGTCTTGCACGCGTTATCTGCGACAATACAGACATTATTGACACCGTGCAGCTCTATCCTATGGTTTTGCCTGACCATGAACTGTAAGTAACACCTACGGTCCTTCAGTTTTATTTGTAGTAATTAGTTACTTGTCGATATCAATAGACCAAAAGTGAAAAGCTAATTATAATACCCGCGACCCGCGTGGT
>DWAV01000129.1:0-27816 GCA_018231305.1 Noctuana lactifera
GTCGTGGAGTATGCTCCAGGCCTTCCTCGGTTGTGGGGAGAGACCCGTACCCAGCAGTGGGACATAAAAGGGTTGAAGGCAACAGAGGGGTATTATGCGGAAGTCTAACCAGTCGCTGTGCATCTCATGGAATTTATGAGGTGAGTGTCATCCCCAAACGGGTGACACCGGGCGTGGAGACCGCACTTGCAACGCCAAAGAACGTACCCTACCACACGCGTACACAAAACATTACTGATATCCTCGAAACAACAAGTATCGAGGATGGTCAGCAACACGAAGATGCTCGGAGCAGCACTGTGCCAAATTACGATTCCTATACTTTCGATTTTGGCCTTTATACGCTTCCCGATAAAATTGATTATTCCATATTACTTATTATATGGAATGTATAAGCCTACAAGTATTTACCGCCCAACCCAAATAAATACCGGCCTTCTATACAAGCTATTATTATAGCTCCTAGTCCTCAATGTGCGTTCCACTCAAGATCGAGTCCCAATTAAACAACAGGTGAATAAATAAATGAATGGATCACTAGTCATCCGCCCCAGGTAAAGTGACCTATCACAATAGTAAAGTAAGCTTTGTTATAAATCTCAATATTACGTTTATCGAGAATCGGTACCTTACCTTCTTGCGCTTTATAAAACTCTTCAATTTCAGGTTGCTCAATTTTATTTAAAACCATCTCATAAAAGAGACTATCCTCAGTTTCAGGAAACTTTTCGCGATACTTAAGTAGCATGTCTTTAAGTTTCATCGTCATTTCTGCGCCCGTGATCACGTCCATTCGTGCCCGTACACACGACTTCAGTTTAACAACGGCAGGGTGCTTCTTGTTGGAGTATCCCAACTGGACATTATTCAAAATCTGTTGAGCAATTATAGAGGAAGCTTGGCAAAGCCATCCTTCCCATCTCACTGATAAATCCTTAGGCACCTTTGAAGGGTTCTGGGCAGGCGCAGGACCCTTCTTTGATGGTGGCTTAAACTTATTTAGCATCGGTTGGGTCGGTTGTACAGGCCCCCGATTACCCACTTTATTATAATAATTACTCTGATTATGTGGTATACTGTTAGATTGATTTTTCGAATATTGGCTTCCAGAAGCATCTGGATGCCTTTTCGAATTATACTGCTGATTATTACCGAATTTCTTATTCTTCGGTGCATATTTATTTTTGTCTGGCGCGTCGTAAGCACGTTTTTGGTTTGAATGATTCTCCCGCCGTGAGAAGTTGTCTGAATTACGAGGCTGTGAGTATTGATCTTCCCTGAAGCCCTGCGGATCCCTGTCTTGGTTATACCGACGGCTGTGCGTATCAACCTGTCTGCGATCATTTGAGTCAAATGAGTCGTTGTGTCGACCAAATGAGGAACTTCCGTCGCGGTTAGAAGATTCCCAATTTGATTCAGATCGGTTGTAATTACTTTCGAACCTGTCATTACTCTGTTTGTTTGATCCGTAGTTACGATTGGATCTACCGTGGTACGAGTCTTGATAAGACCTACCAGTGTACTCATCGTCATTGTATCGATCACGGTGGGATGTCTTATCACTGCCTCTAGGCCACCCATCGGATCCTTTACGTTCAGGTTCGTTCCACCTAGAGGTGGATCCCCTAGGTTCACGTTTCCTTTGCGGACCACGATTAGGAGATCTGGACCGACTCCTATCGCGAGTTTCGTGTCCCTGATTCATCCCAAAATTCTGACTGCCGTAAGAATGACTATTAGTAGGACCCTGCACTTGCGGATACTGAACTTGTTGACTGTACTGTTGAGTGTTGCCTATATTAGGAGTCTGTGGACAAATTCAATCATTTATGTAGAAAAATATGTATGCATGTATATATATCAAAATGTTTATCGCTTTTAAGCGTTCTTTTAAAATTTTGATCAAATTTTTACTGCCAATATTGATAACATCCACCATTAGATGATGGCTGCTATCAGTAATGTTCCCATAACATCTCTTGTCTTTATTTAGCAGCCAAGCAAAGGTCTATTCGTAAATATTGGTCATGGCGGCTCTTGAACAAATTTCTACGACGTTTGCAACCATGCTCTAGGAAAAGATGCAAGGTATTGGGTGTGTTAGGTGTCTGGGCGTTGTGTCTAGGAAGACGCCGATAAATAAGGCTTGTGGTGTCTGGCATGTCTGGCTTACTGTTAGCGTTTTCACATTAAACCAGCCATCCACCGCCTATTGACCATGCTTACATCGTCACTCTAGTTTACATAATATTTTGTGTTGCACTAATACTTGACTAGAGTTATTTCATACAACACAATAAAGAGAAACTTGAGCAACAAAATCAGAACAGATATTCATAGTTGATTGTATAATGTTTAATTATGACGTCGATTTAATTATGACAGACAATGTCTATCCTGTTTACTAATGAGCCATGCTATAGGATAAAACACATCATGTGCATATACATTGCATATAGGTTATCATTAGGAACAGCGATTCCATGCTTCCTTAATACCACTCCATCGATTCACATTGAAGCAGCATGGTGGAGTGAGAGACTTATCACCAGCAGTGGCACATTAAGTGGGTTGAACGCATGACAACTGATTTTACCACAATTCCATTACTATGGAAGGCTAGAATTGTGATTATTTTGCAACTTTCGCTCATAAATTTCAAGTGGGTGAACGGAATTCAATGATTCTTTTTTTATTTGAAAGCTGGTGCTTCTTGTGTGGCTCCATTTTAATTTGGCCCAATTCTGACAATGGCATAAGAAAAACATATAAGACTTAAATGTGCAAATTTGCATTAAGTATGTGCACTACAAAGTTGATTGTTTACATAATGCAAGTTATAATTATTTCTTTTTAATTTAAGGGTATCATTTTTATTTCTTTTTTTCTGTCTATCTGCAATCAGCCTTTTTGCTATAATCAGATGTGTTATATTGTCTCCATATATGGAGTGATAAATCCAGTGTTTTGCCTATATGGAGACACTTGTTGCAGCCTTGCAGCTAGTATTTTAAATGGAGGCCAGTCTATGTCTTTAAGTCGATACACATTGGCAGTAAGCCAATAAGCAGTAAGCCAAGGCAGTAAGTATTAAGGGTATCATAGTTAATTGTTAATGTGTGGTTTTCAAGTATCTGATTAATTTTATCTTTGTATCTTTGAGAAAATATATCACTCACCTGATTACTCATATAATATGGTACTCCAAAATTGGCTGGACTTAGCTGAGGCAGTGGTGAGGCCATGGGCACCATCGGTGTAAAAAACTGGGGTTTATCATACATTGAATTATCATACTGCGGTACTACTGGGGGTGTGTACTGGCTATATTGCCCTTGATTATACTCATTGTTGAATGGTGGCTCGGCCTGTAAAATAAATAATTAACACTACATAACATAAATTATAACTAAGTAACATCTGAGGCCCTAGTACTAGTTTTTGTAGTTTACGATAAACGCAATTGGCTTTGAGTTTCTTCGTACATCGACCAGCAGCCCCCCTAGCAAGTACAGGGAGAAATAAAAGTAAATCGTGTTCATTGCTTGTTTTGTTATTGAAATACAACTTTGTACTGTAGGAGGTCGGCAATGTATAGCGTGATAGTTTGCTTGATCATGTTTTACTAAACTGTCAAAGCTCATACTAAGCACCCAGAAGTAAATATGTATCATTTACTTTTCATATTTATTATCTGTACAAATTTATAGTCACAACTTCTTATTATGCGAAATTCACAGCAAGGTTTTGATAATTATTTGATTTATTTGAAGAAATGTCTTGTCAGTATCCACATCAGACAAGTTTTATCTGATATACAAAACCCAAAGAATCTGCTAATTAGTAAATTCTCAGTATGTTTAGATCATAATATATTGAATACAGATATAAGATTACAGTAAAAGAAAAACTAGCGAACCTTCTTTTGTTTTGCATTCTCAACAAACAGCTGCTGCCCAGCCACATACAGGCCATTTATCTTCCTCAGCAGAAGGGCACCGTCGCTCTCATCAGCCAACCCTACAGTCACCTTCTTGTTTTTGCCTTCTGACACTAGGTTGTCAACAATCAACTCAGACAAGCCACACTGCTCCTTAATAAGGGCTTTGACATCTGCATATCGAGTCTGAAAATAATATATAAGAAAATATTTTAGCTAAATAAATATTTATGTACAGTTTTGTATATACAAAAAAGATCTGCTTATTTCAAGGTGAAATTAAATATTTTCTGATATACAAAGTAAAGATTTACATAATAATAATATTATTATAAAATAATAAATATATTTTTGTAAATGAACATTCCATTCAAAGAGTTTAATACACAGCATTTAAATGACATTGAGATTTCGGCATATGTATGTGTCTGTACTATAAATAATACATAATCCTAGTGTGGAATGGAACTGTGAGTGTAAAGCATAAAAATATTTTGTAGGTAGATAGAACTTGCACGGTTCGGATGGTGAGGTTTAACAACACACAATAATTCTTACATTAAGTGGTAAATTATGTATTACTAATAACATCTTGAGACTAAACACAAATATTCGAAAAATTCAGTCAATAATCAAATAAAAATTTGCATAAATCCGTAAAGCAAGAGGAGAAAAATAAAAAAAATCACTGATTAAACTGATTTGAATCTCATCATTTCATATTCATACAATAAATAAATTTCATTGACATTGAATTTTGACAATGACAATAATGTATGCAATAAATGTACATATGTAAAGACAATCAATTTATTATATTTTGATTTGACATTGACAAACAAGAAAAGAACGTTTTTTTTTTCTTTCTTCGTAATGGCGATGGCGCAAGAAAGGAACGTTATGTTATCGCAGCATAGACAAAAAATTAATAAATCTATATTCTACTGTCTATAGATCACAAGCTCTACTGTCTATGCCACAGGCTAAGATCTTTTTTATATCGGAGTGATTTTTATAGTTTCAGATAGTTTAATTCTAAGTAGTCCGTGCAGTAAACTAAACCACAGAGAGTACAAAGAGTTTAGGTAGTTTATACTAAGTAGTACTTCTGTGAAAGTATCTCTTCTTATATAGGAGTTTAGTGTTTGGGTTGGGCTTCTTAATCTGTGGGTAGTTTTAAGTAGAGTAGGTTTCTTAGAGATTTTTAATTTTTATAAGTCAATTAAACTAAAAAAAATCAAAAACAAATATGGCTGGCTTTTGCTGTGAGCAGCGCCTTTATTGATTTCTAAGTGTTTTTAAGTGTGTATATGTAACTGAGAACCACGTACTAACTAAAAATATCAAAACATCAAGATGATGCTAACAATTCACGGACTGCCATTAAGCGTGAGTGTTTCTGCATTGAAATTGTTACCGCCGTATTCCCTGTGAAGTGTTTATTTATAACCCTATGTTTTCCTTTTCAGGTTACTTACAAAGATCTGAAAAGATTAGTGAAGCAGGAATGTCATATCACCGACTTTATTTTGGATAATCTTGTGACAGATGACGATGGATGCAAAAAAGTACGAATAGGAGTTACAGATGAGAGCGATGGGAGTCAGCTGATGAAATTTATGAACGGGTATCATTTTTCTGGAAATGTGCTTCGTGTCGTGCCTGTGGGGAAGCAGGTGAAATAGATATGCAAAGCCTTTTTTACATCATGTAGTTAGTTATTATTAGCCACCGTATTATCTCGTAAGCTTAAGTTTCCATTCTACTTATTAAGAAATGGAACAAGAGTAAATACTTAAGATGTTTTAGACTTAGACTTAATTTTTTTTTCTTATGAGGATAGTTATACAAACACTAGATATTCATTTTTTTTTGAAAAGATGATATCTTTAGTACCTAATTGTGAGATTTCCTAAGCTGGAAATGAAAGAGCACTTATTTTACTATAATAACAGTAATCACTTAGCGTTTTTCTTTTGTTATATAAGATAAATAAATTTTAAATGTTTAAATCTTTTATGAATTTACTGTAGGAAGATTGTTAGGTACCTTCGAAGAAATATTTAATTAACTTTATAGATGAAAGGGCAGTTTTTCTAATAAGGTTATCAAATAATATTTTGTATGATGAAATAAGCTTACACAGCTATAACTTACAAAAAGGTTCAACATAAGTGACAGTCGTAATATTGTTTAGTCTTAATTTTAATTAAAGCGCTTGTGTTTTATATTTTCTAACCTGCCAATTCTACATACAGTAATAATTCTATTTGACACACAACATATTACACATAACATGCCGCTACATAAATTGTGTCAACTGGCTAGATTAATGAAGTTCTAACAGATTAATATGTTGTTAGAAAATTGAACAGTCTATATAATGATAATTTATTACATCCGTTATGATTTCAACACAATAATAAATGTTTATGAGAGCTCATTACTTTCAAGCCAGTTTCCTACATTTTTATGATGTGTCTTGCCACAAAATATTGATAATTTTATACATTTTCAAATTAGATTGTACTATTTCCTGTGGCGTTTAATATTTAAACCACATGTTGTTTGGACATTTAATTCAGGACTGACATGATTTCAATCGGTTAATGTCTCTGAAAATAAATCGTAATTGAAAAAGCGTGAAACATTAAGAAAATCAGACCAAATAGTTCGTGAAGTAAAAAAATTAAATAGACTTCAAAATGAAGTTAACTCGTAATAATTAAATCGGTATCAGTTCTTTTTTTGAAGTGTTATTGATAGAGTAGAGTTATTCTTATGCTATTTACATTCATTTCTTTTTTTTAATACTAACTTACAGTTTTTTCATTGTAGGGTCAACAAAAGCAAAGCAACTTTGACATAAGAGGAATTCATCAGCCAAGGAATGAGTACCATCTTCAGTCCAACAATTCTGGGAATCAATCTGGTGTTCATAACAACCAACCTACGCGCCCCAATGCTTGGGTTCCCAATGCACAATGGGGGCAAGCAACACAACCTGTGCCCATACAACAAAATACCTTCAGGCACCATCTACAGTCAACACCTGTTAACAGTTCCTATGTACATCCAGTAAGTACACCTGCTGTAAATAATGTAATAATTTTTCTAAATCATACTGTACTACAGTTAAATGCTCTCTGCCAATATGCAATATCTGTGTGCTTTTGTTGTGAAGTTTCAGTTAGAAATGTCTTTTATTAAGTTGTATCAATGTATTAAGAGTTTTAAACCACATTAAACTTCTTGTGATTTTTAGCAACCACAAGTAAGAGGCAATTTCCCCACAGTAAGGGTTCCAATACAGCACCAACAGCCTCCACACCAACAGAATTTTGGATACACTCCAAAAAATATTCCCGAACATCCAGTAAGTGAATGTTCTATTTCAATCACTTCTAACGGCATTTATTAAAATAACATTTTTTTGTTTCATAGGCACAATTGCCCAGTGAGATGGACTGTAGCCAATTTTTTTTTTAAATAAAACTTCACTCAGCTATCAGAAACCTTCACATAATATCTGAGAAGACATATTCCCAGCAATAGGACAATGATTAGTTAATGATAATAATTTATTTACATTTTTAGGTACCAAATCAATATGGACATCAACCTCCCATGGCTCAAGGACACTTTCAAGGATCTTCTCATGTCCAACCATCCCCTTGGAATCAACAGGTATTTATTAATTTACTAATATATTGTATAGTTCATAACTATACATAAATTACATACAAAAAAGAACTGTTAAACTAGAATAGATTTCATGAGTAGAAGAAATACAAAACAATACAAGTAAAATAATTTTTGTTTATCACTTAGATCCAACCGGTGAAACAACCATTTGAGAAACCGACACCCGGACGGTTTAATCCAATAGGGTTCAATGATCATCGGCAAATATCAAAGCAAGGTCCGGTTCATGACAGTGGATATAAAGTTTACGACAAAAGTCGTTTTGAGGCACAATTGCGGGGCCAATCCCCTGGGAGGCGCATGTCACCGAAACGTAAAATGTCTCCTGAAGCTGCCAGACAAATATCTCCACCTGGTATGAGGGAACAACGAATGCCATCGCCGAGTTCTCAGGGACGTAGAATGTCGCCAAGCGGTTTTCAAGGCCATAAAATGACTTCATCCGAATCTCAGAGGCGTAGGATGTCTCCGTCTGGTCTTCAAGGCAGTAGGATGTCTCCAACTGGTCCTCAGGGGCGGCGATTGTTACCGCCTGGTCTTCAAACCCGTAGGATGTCACCGTCAGGTCTTCAAGACCGTATGATGTCTTCAAGCGGTCCGCAGGTGCGGCGAATGTCTCCGAATGGTACTCAAGGGCGTAGAATGTCTCCATCAGGTCTTCAAGGCTGTAGGATGTCTCCAACTGGTCATCAGGGACGAAGAATGTCTCCATCAGGCCCACATTATGGACGTAGAATGTCACCTGCAGTGTTGTCCGGAGCGACAGAACGGAGGATATCACCTGGACGGCCGGATATAAGGATGTCGCCGACCAGAATGGGAGGACGGGTTCCTACTGGTAGAGTGATAACGCCGCCTCATGGGCTTAAGATGTCGCCCGAGGCGATTGGAAGAATGTCCCCTGGGGGGCGTAGGATGTCGCCATCAGGAATCCATGGACGGAGAATGTCCCCTGGACTCGCTGGACGACGCGTCTCTCCATCTGGCGCTCATGGAAGGAGAATGTCTCCTGGGATTCCTGGACGGCGCGTTTCCCCGCCAGGTGCTGGTAGAAGAATGTCACCTGGGAGAGAAATGCCGCCTGATCGCAGATTGTCGCCGAGTAAGTTGTTATTAGATATTACTTTTTTATTGCCAATAATGAACTAATTTCATGGATAAATTATAGTCTAAATTTGTTTGACTATAGTGCTTAAAGTATAATTTGAAATTACCAGTGGACCGTCGCTTGGCCGCGCGGCAGTCGCCCGGCCGCCGCAGCCCGCCCGGACGTCACTCGCCGCTCATGGACACACTAACATCCGGACGAGAGTGAGTACTGCCTAATTCTAATGCAATCGCCTTAACAGCCCTTTTACGAAATTTGTTTAAATTTTTAGATAATTGATTAAATCTCTTATTTTACATCCGTACAAAAATTATTATGTATTGGAGAAGTGTTTTAAATATACACATAGGCTCAGTGGTATTGTCCGAATTAATGCCCACTTCGTTATTCCTTCGTTATACCATCCGCCAAAGTTAAATTTTCTGTCCACATCATCCGTAGTATAAAAAAAACATTCACTGCAACCCATTAACACCCACGTCCAACCTCAAATAGGATAAAAGTCCTATCTGAGATCATACTTGAAGACGTTGTTACCATATTTATTATGAGATTTTATGTATTAAAGTAATACTTAAATTACTTTTTTATCAAATCATTGTCTACACCCCTATTTTGCTGTCTGTTTGCGCAGATACCCGCCATCATACCACCAAAGTAAGAAGCCGAAATACGAGGAAGATGAGAGGCCTCTGCTGCTGAAGCAAGTGAGGCCGGCGTACGAACCACCCACAAAGGTAAGCTCAAATACACACGCAAGCTTAAAAAGGTTATTTAAATTTAATAATAATTGTTAAACAATAAATAAATTACGTTCAACAACTCAATATAAATTAAAATATAAAAATTGTGAATTAAAATGTATTAAGTTAAATGATACACACTCCAGGATACACAATTTGCCGTTTCAAGCTCGGATTTGAATGTAGGTGTGTTTTTGTTTCTTACTTTCTTCTAGAAACTTCTGTTTTTCTTTCGGAATAACAATTAATTTAAAAGCTTCGATTTTGTAAAGTAAGTCAAGGAATATAGATATCCAACGCAATCAGAAGCAGAACCACAAATAAAAACGTGATGAAGTTGATATAAAATACTTATGATTTTGAATAAAAAATACATTTAGATACATTTACAAATTACTACAAAGGAACAACATTGGAAGTAATGAAGTGAAGACGTTTAAATAGCTCTGTGAAAACTCTGGCGGAATGGTGAACTATTTACTTTTTCTTGAAGACACATAGAATACAGCGAGAATTATCAAGAAGATTCATTCCGTTTTGAAATATCAGTCATGAAATTCTCATATCTTGCAAGTATTATCCAAAAGATAAGTCCAAATAATGGAAAGGTTATTAACACAGGATGATTAGTGCAACAGAAGCCAACTCAAAGGGCCAAAATGCTGATATTCAAATTATTTAAAAAAATAAATTATAATAACAAGTAAATCTACACTTGCAAATCCAAAGCTTAAGCTCCTTTTAATACACATAAACTGACTTTCGATCTTTGCGCCAGGAGCATAATATCTGCACAGGTGCACCAATCAAAAGTCGCTAGAGAACGATTGAAAAAATTAACCAGAAGAAGCATAATTGTATTGACGCTGTTGATATTAAACGAATGATATTAACCAAGTGTTTTAGTAAATTATCCCTTACTAAAGGTGCTAAGGTCCGTGCTTAAGTACATTTTTGGAGAATACATAAGATTATCACAGTTATGCTACGTTAAGTAGTTATTAATAAACAAGATGGAGAATGGGTATAATCAGGTTTGCCGCTAAATATTAAGCCAATACCGACGCCAGCAATTTAAAGCGAGAAGTGAACTTCAAGCAATTATCTATTTTGCAAATATATTGAGTAGACTTATCTTTTGGTTAAAACCGGAATAAATAATAAAAATTAAGAAAATAATTCTTATATAGAAAATACGCCGGTAGTGGGGTGGAGCCGTAACCAGCAGTGGATCATTAAAACGATTGCAGGCATATAGACCATAAACATGGCGTGGAGATACGTTGAAACAAAGATAAAAAATAATTACATTTAAATCAAAGCAATTACAACTTGGATTGGATGCCTTAGATTATTTATCCATTTTGAGTTACACAGAACTTTAAACCTTTTCAAGGAATATTAACGCGACAAATCACCAAGAAACTAACAAGAAAAGAATGTAATTTTTTGATAGGCCGTCGATAAGAACAATATCCTAAGGAACATCATAATATACCCTTATAATATAGAGTTTCCAGCTGAGTAGCGTTATTACATCACAAGTTATTTCACCGCTATATTCCACAGATAACGTCTCTTCTTGGATACTAAGTAAACACCAGGAGAATAATGTTACTGATACACTTAAGACAGAGACGTTCGCAAGAATATCTGTAACAGTACAAAGCTGTTACATCTTCCACATACACTAGCACTAGCATCCATAGTTTTGTTACATCCTCGTGTAACAAAATTAACATTCTAATATATAGGAATTTAGAGAATAATAAGAAAAAAGCCAATTTCAGATATCCGCCGAGATTATTCAATCAAAAAACCAAGATTGTGATGCCAAGTGAAGATGTAGCACGAGATTATGCGTAAATATAAATCCTAAAAAATTTTCATTCGCAATAAGAAAGTACGAAATACTTTCTTTATAAAACATTTCAACGTCTTATAAGGAACAATTATACAAATCCATTGTATCCAAACAGGATAACTACACCGTCAGAATGACTTAATCACCAATTATTGTGTCAAAAGTTGCGTTGACGTTACTTGAGATAAATATTTATTTATAGTTATGCATGATTTGTTACGGATAAATGGAATATACCAACAAAATGCGTAGAAACATATGATTGTATGGGCGCGATACTTCGCTTTAACTTAATCTTAAAAGTTTTGTAAACGCTGAGAATTCAGGCTTCGTCTCTGGCCGATTACTTCTTCATTTTAATTTCCATTTCAAATGCAGAGTACTACCATAGTCCATAGTGAATATTATGCAGGATAATATACGCAATATTAAGGATGCTATCTTGGATAGCAGAACAGTACAGGAGAACCAGGAAATGACACATGAATCTTTGAGACCCTTTATATATATTTTGAAAAAGAATTACCAGGATGAAAATTACATGTACGCTAATCCTAATCTACTCTTTACAATTATGCATGAAAACAACTTACAAAAAAAGCTTAACGAGGACATAGAACATAGTACCTTGAGGAACTTTCATAATCGTTTGATGAGAAGCACTGAAAATGTTCTAAATGGCTATTCTGAAGGAACATAATTATTGTTGCGTGTTCTGATGGAACATATTGTTGTTGGGACTCCAAGTGTAAACTACGGCATTTAGGATGGAATGCAAGAATAAAATATTGCATAACTTTTTTTTACGTTACTTTTAGCTGAAACGGAAAAATAAAAAATGTTGAACAAGAATGATGAAGACGTTAACCGAAATATATATTGCCGTAGAATTTAAGAACGGTCCTATGAGTTACATCATAGGTCTGATGGAGGTCAACAATATTTTACAATTTTGTCTAGTATAAAAACGTGAAATGATCGTGCGGAATCGACTTGTATCCTATATTGTCTTACTCGTAGATACAATTTTTTTATGGAAAACTTTCATTTAGCAGCAGACCATAAGGTGGCTATTGAATTATATTTAGTTTTATGTTAAGAATTTTTACTAGTTAGACTATTGTATTTTTTTAAGTGACTTAGTCGAATAAGTTTGATAGCTGTCGTAATGCTGATCTGGCCTTTAATGCTTGAGAGCATTGCATGGACTTAATATTAAACGTTTTCACAACTATCTAAAGAAATAATAGATTTTAAAATTAACAAAAATAAATATTATTTCAGAAAATATAATAGTGCTAAGGCACCCTTACCATGAAGAGATATACAAGACATCTTGCTTTGTAGTTAGTCAAATTTAATCTCATGCTTAAGATAATTAAATTAATATTTTTTGTATATATCTTCTAATCTAATATTTTTTATTGTGTTGTCTGTGTTTGCTAGTAAAATTTCAATTTACAGGCGGCAAATCAAGCTATGTACTCAGGTGGATATCGTGCGAACATTCATGACAACGTGCAATACCCGGCGTCTAGTGGCCGGCCGGAATCGTGGCATCAAACAGTCAATAAACCTGCAGTTTATCCTTCTTCTAAAAACCTGGACAGCAGAATAGAAAAATTCGACATTCCCAGAGTGTCAGAAACTTTACGTATTAGCGATGGGGAATCGAAAAGATCCCGTTCTTCAAATCGCGATTCAAGATCGCCAATTCGAAGAGATCGGTCTCCTTTCAAAGATCGATACAGGAGGCACTCCCCGTCACCCCGCTCCCCTCGTCGGTCTTGGGCATTGGAGAAACGCCGAAGTCCCGATATTCGTGATGCCCCACCACCGCCGGTGTGGCCCGGCCAAAACGCGTTGGATCCTGAATTCCATAGACAAAATCGTCAAAACTTTTCCGATGTATCTGAGATCATGAAAAAGCATACACCTACGTGGGAACGACCCGTATATGAAGAAAGGGATGATCTAAGAATAGGGTCAGGATCAGATGCCTCTCGAACATCCTCCCTCCATTTTCCCTCCGATGAACACGTTCGTGCTAATAAGTGGAAGCCGATTTCTATCCCTAGTCCTAAAGAGCCTTTGTCGGTTAACTTTAGGCATGACGAACGTTTTCCTGAAAATGAGAGGGATTCGCATAAATACATGCCGAAGGAAGAGTTTGATCGACCGAGCTCTAGGGATCGTATGCCGTACTCGGACAAGCGTGATTTTAGAGATTACCCCCAAAAAAAGGATGATCGAGAGGAACCGCGCCATAAAAAGGATTTTGCGCCTAGGAGGGAAGCTTTTCTTAGAGATGACGATGATAGAAGGGAGCTGTTACGTGCGGATCCCATCTCAATGAATAAAGAAATCGAAGATGTTTACAAGAGGGTTGCGGAATTAGAGAAGAAAGCTCAAAAGTTTCGTAAAAAGGACAGTCGCTTCGAGGATCGCGACGATCAGTATTACAGTAGGAGCAATGATCCAAAATCCCGCGGTCGTGACTGCAGAAGAGACATCGCCGCTGAAGATAAGTATCGTGATGAAGGGATCGGCAGGCGAGACAATGACGTCAGATCACGTCACAGCGACGAAGCCGACCGACCGGTCCGCCAGCGAGAGTCGCGTTGGTCAAACTCTAATACGGACAGCATATGGCGCCTCAGAAAGCCACTCACTACCGTAGTCAAGGCGAAGAGAGATAAAGCAGCAGAGGAACTCGTCAGAAGGATAATGAACAGGTTCAAACATGAAATCGCCGATAGTCAAAGGGAACGTATTCAAAATGAGTTATTGCTCAGCGTCACGCGCATCTTCTACGACATGTTCAAGGACGAGGACGTGTCTTATATAGAGCTCGTGATTAGGTTCAACAAGAAGTACGATGCTAATGATGAAGCGAAAATTTTCGAGGAGGTGATGTCGAGTTTTCCAAGCGGTTACAGGAAACGGTGCGCTCAGGGTAAGATTTTGATTAACATTTTTCAATTTTGTTGATACTTTGGTTTGTGGTTGTTGATGGTGTCTGCTTTTGCAAGGTTTTTTTGAGTGCTCATAAGCTGTGAGGGGGTAATGATAAGTATGCAATAAAAAGGGAATAAGTTATAAGCGATTTGACTGCCGAATATCACCGAATGCTGGACTTTTCTATTGTTTGCGGTTTGTACATAACACACGTACACTACATCGAATACATGTTGTACTCAACTCTTTCTACTGTTCATTTTTATATGACTTGAATGATACTCGTAACAACACAAACTGCACCTTTTAGGTATTTTAGAGAATTCACACTAAACTATTTCATCCCTTAACACCACTACATCAGTCAATAATATATTCTATATAAATTGTTGGGTTCTAATCCAATCATCATTGATTGGGGTGAAGCTTTATTTATTAATTCATGGTGATCAGAATATTTGTAAATGAATTTAATGTTCGTGGTTGATGAGAGTTAGCAGGCGGGATCGACTTTGTGCTTCGTGCATACTCACTTACGCTCATCTACCACGAGCAGTAAATACATTTCGATTTATTCTGATCACCAAAGATCAATAAATATATCTTCACCACATATCAAAGGTGTTTGTAATCGACCCAACAATAATAAAATCATTCAATTTTGTACAAATTTTGCAAGCGACTTTAAACGTTTGGACATTGTAATAAACATGTTTTTTCTTTCTTTTGTATTTTAGGATATTAATCCCTTGTGAATTTTTTCCCTACACGAATTTTGACACTTGAATTGACTTTTACCAAAGGAGTTTCAAAAACTAATATACATATTTTCATATTTTTTAAGGTTTTTGTCGCCAGCGATTTTTTAAATATTTTTCATGTCTTTATGTTAAGCAGTCTGTAAAATTGCAATGCTTTTAGTAAAGTGAGTAAATAAATATCATTATCAACGAATATCAAAATAGCAACAAGACATTTTTATACTAGTTATTATTACAAAAGTTAAACAATTACAGTTAATTTATATAGTAAAAAAATAAATACCCACATA
This sequence comes from Noctuana lactifera, assembly GCA_018231305.1. Classification (NCBI taxonomy): domain Eukaryota; kingdom Metazoa; phylum Arthropoda; class Insecta; order Lepidoptera; family Hesperiidae; genus Noctuana; species Noctuana lactifera. The sequence goes on from DWAV01000129.1 coordinate 15,370, forward strand.
AGTATGTACCCCATACTTGGGGTTTACAAATATCCCGCCCATCTCTAGAACGTTTGGTCGTTTGTTGCTTTGCTTAGGAATAAGTATTTGAAAAAGAGTGTTACACGTTGAATTATTATATTTTGAATAATTATAATATAATACTTAATATTATATCTTTATATGTTTCAGACTACAGTCAGTTTTTTACTTTCAAATTTACTATGTACAAAAAACACAATGACAAGTCAATATATCTCTTTAAACGGCGCTATATGAACACCATGTCGAGTGTTTTTTTCTGATAAATATACTTTACTTACATAAAAATATTTAAAAATAAAATTTAATTCGCTGGAAGTACATTGAAATATTTAAAGAAATACTTGTAATGTTATTTTGTTTTTCAGTCGCATCCGCGGGTCCTGCTAAAACTGCTAAGCGCTCTCCTGACGACTTGACAAAAGGTATTTAATTTGATTATGATTTATTTATACTGCACCTTTAAAATTATTTATTGAGACTAAAAAAACAACAACAAACTGAGATTGTTTGAAAATGTAAGAAAACACATAACAATTTCCTTTCAATTTTTCACAGATGTACTAAAGGAAGTTGAATTTCAAAGTAAGTATACAGTTTTTGTATATCCATTTATTCGATTTAATTTTTTTTATGCGTAAGTTAAATTGGTATTTTGTTTTCGTTTCCTACTACCCTCAGATGTTACGCCTTATACAGTGCCCGAATGGAACCTCAATCCCATGCAGCCGCTAAATGCCATTCAGCAAACGGTGGTTGCCCCGCCTTTAGTTATGCCCATCAATCCGCAAATGCAGTACATCATGAATCCAGCGCCCGTGATGGTGCCCACGCCATCATACTTACAGTCTTCAAACCTCGGCTTCGAAGCATTGCAAGAACCCGTACGCAACTGTTATAATGTATTTATGTGCAAGGACGGTTTCCAGCCCTTCGACGAGAATCAAGCGGAACAGTTAAAGTCCTATCTCGTCTCTCAAATGATCGAAGAGTCTGATAAGGCAGACGGATGGGCTCCGGATTTTATAATGAAGGGATTGCAAAGCGCGTACCGATACGACATAGTGACACAGGACCAACGTTCAATGGACTGGCTGCTTAACTTGGATTTCGGCAATTTCACTGCTTTCGATGTGTTGGTGTACACAGGCGAGGAGCTGTGGTACGAACGCGCAGCCATTTGGTTGCCCGGTCATTCCAGGTGCCGTCATATCGAACCTCTGAATAAACTAAAATTGCAAAACAAAAAGTTGGAAGGCGTACACATAGGTAAGTGGAAGTTCGTGAGAAAGGTTGTCATTCAGATGGGAACAAGAATATACGTAGACATGCCGCCGTATTCCGCTCGCGCGCTGGAGAAATACAAAAATATGCTCAGCTACGAACTGCAGAAAGTAAGCGTATTTCTCAAGGCGGCTGCGGTCGATAAGAATGCGTTCGACGCCGGACTGGACGAGCCTTCTATCGAGTACGTGCCTCAGTCGCACATCAGCCCGATGCCCGCACTGGCTCCAGACTTCAATGTTGTTAAAATAGGGGTCAAAGGTAATAAACACACATCTTTGCCATTGGCGCGTAAGATCAAGGATATGATTGTATACAAGCTGTATCAATATCTGCAACAGGGTGGTAGCAGTAGTACTGACTTTCTTAAGTATGGCTTCTGTACTCCGGGCTACTTAGGTGTTGTGCCAGAGAACACAGAATCGAGACGCTGGATAGTCGGGTTAGATATCGGGACTCTGAACCGCCAACCTGTGGTGGTGATGGGGACAGATGAGACCAATTTAAAATATATAAAGATGTATGTGTTGCTACCACCAAATGTCGGTAATATGTGTCACAACGTTTTAGTTTTGGAAAAGTTAAAACAAAGTAATCAGGGTGTAAAGGGCCTTAATTTCAGCGCTTGGAAAAATCCTAAAATAGTAATGAGACACGGCGGTGCTCCAGCTAAGCTTGAAATTCATATGGATTTAGAATCAGTTGAAACCGTCGCAAAGTTAGGTTACGAGTTAGACTATGTTGATGAGATGGGTAAGGATTCATTGAGTTTACCTGTCGAATCAGACTATACGCTTAATGAACTGGAGAAACTAGTTAAAAATTACAGAGACGAAATGACAGATACTTACGACATAGCCAACATGGACATTGAGTCTGACAGCGATGACGATGTTGTGTGTCTCGATTAGATTATTTTAAGAAATAAAATGTACCTTGTAGCTAAAAGGTTATTTGCACTGGTGTTCCGTTATTTCATTAATCTTAACTTCCTATTGATGTAAGATCTTTTGATTTCTTTGGATCAATAAAAATGTATTATTAATTATTTGATTATTATTTTTCAAATTCGGAGCTACTTTCAGTTTTCTTACTTAGTTTGTCATTAAAGCATTTGTTATCGTTTTTATTTTGGGGGCTATTTATATAAGCAAGCTTATAGAATGTATGCATTATTATATTCCACTTCATATTTATTACGTTATATAAGCTAGGGTACGAGATTTTTTATATTTATTGAAAAAACAAACCTTTCATGGAGGGGAAATAAAAACAAAAGTAAAAAATTATCCAAAATTATTTTCAACGTGACTGTAAACTGACAGCAATCCAGTTTTATTAGAAATTTTATCTAAATTGTCTACTAATTTATGGACTGACTTCACAATGAGAACGTTATTTAGCTACTTTAATTTTATTTCCAAAACAAGATCGACTCCTTGAGTCGAGTACAAAAATGATTCAATGAATGAATAAATTATTAAATAGATCTCTTAGGGATTAAAAGTTGTGTGCTAAGACCGCAGACGTTTTGAATTTGCTGTACGATCTTCCATATCTACGTTGAAAATTAAGGTAAATATTTACTTAATTTTACAAATTCAAGTTTTAAAATGTTTGGTATCTAAGTATTTTGCTGCTATTAATTTTTTTTCCTTTTCAGCCCTTGCCTTTTTAGCTAGTTATCTAGTTTATTAGCTAGCAAGTGTGTTTTATGAAGAAATAAGTATATTTTTTATATTAATTTTTATAGCTTGGGTAAAATTTATTTATATCTCATTTTGTCACCTTGACACTATATTTGCTGCGTTAACATCATTTCTACTATTTCCTACTTATTTGTGTTGAAGAGTTTCAGTGTCATTCAATTGAGAACAGGGTAGGGGTCTCAAAATTGCGTCCGATATCTCAAAAGAAGTTGGTCGATGGAAGCGTATCCTTAATGGGCCACGTGAAGAATTTTATTGAAGACTAGTTCAGTTTAGAAGACTATTTCTGGACCGGCCGCAACCCTAGTTAATAAAACAGGTAAGAGATAGATTTTAGTAGTTAATTTTGTTGCAGTCATGCATAACGCAGCTATTAATGGCGTAAGAAGATTAATACCTAAGATTGGATACTGTTTAAAAGTGTTCTTTTTGCTAAACAACGCAAGGAATGTAAGTCTATTCTATGTTCCTGACTGCAATGGCCTTCAATCACAGAGTATCGCGTCGTGTCATCTTTAGCCACAGATTATGCATCGCGCCATCTGTCCCATAGAGTAAGTAAACAACATGGACTAACTAGCTGTACTGCAATGTGCTGTTACCGCGACGTTATCTTTTTAGCAATAGGACCAAAAAGATGAACGGGCTGTTGTATGGGATATTGCTTTCACCCATATCTGGGGAATAGACGATGGTCACCTTCAGCGCATCTTGCAGACGGTTTCGTATGCAGCAATAAACTACTTATAGCATTCAGGTAAAAATAGTAATTATTAAATTAAGATGAGGCGAGAGAAAATTCCAGTGGCTGAGTAAGTATACCTAATTTAAAACGATATTAAAATATGTATATGGTATACTCGTATAACCTGTATTAGGTATTTCCTATAGTTTAAGATTGAGAGAGGTCTTTCAGGAGCTTGAGGTTCGTCTTCAATTTACGACTAGGATTTAAATATTTTTGGAACCCTACATTTCTTCAATACTTCAATACTCCAAAATTATAACTTGCTCGACTTATAGTATCGCGGCTTGCGACTCTTCTACTTCTACTAACTGTGCTTTTTACGACTCGATGAGTGATTCCAGATTTTTGAACGATAAAAGATGTATTTGGATGTAATTGACTGGAGATTTTTTTTGGTAATTTTTTTTGTATTATTTATACAAGCTATTTGTATAAAACATTAGAATACTTCTCTTGAACTTTGATGTACCTACTAGCGGCAGACTTTCTAATTTTCCTTTTGGGTTTTAATAAAATAAGTCGCTCCCTCGTTTTTCATTGTCTATAAAACACTCGCTTTCACAGGACTATAGCAGAGCAACAGTGGAAACTTCTGCAATAACATCAGTATATAAATTATGGTATTTCTTTAGCCTGTCTTGATTCAGACCTACTAGACTCTTAGTGACTAGAGTGTGGGACTTCTTATTTTTAACTTTTTCCATAGTCGTATTTTTGATGTAACATGTGCACCCGATGCAATGAACACAATTTTTAACACTTACAGGTAATAATTTATTCTGTGTGCTTTTTAGACAGAGCTGCAATAGTACAGGTTTTATAAATTTAATTTCAGGTTTTAATAAATAAGTATCCTGTTAGCCATAATATTCATTAAAAAGTTGGTCTCGAATATTATAATAACACAGAAAATACTGTTGAGCAGCACAAGACTATTCGCTTCTTTAAACGAATGATTTTATCACTTTACCGTGTGTTCCTGAGGTTATCATTCTTCTTTCGATTTGAAACTAAATGTTAATGAGTGGTCAATGATCCTCTTAACTAAACAATGTGTGCCCCTATTATACATTGCATTGGTCGTTGTCCTATCACGTTCCCATTGCTGGGCACTAGTCTCCTTTGGCCATAGTCCACAACGCTAGCCAAGTATGGGTTGGTGAACTTGATTTTTCTTGAGAACTTAACGGTGAAACATCGTGACAACACCCGTACATACGTTACAGCTAACGACATTTAATTGATCAAAACGCATTACTTTTAAAAAAAGGTGCGTGTCGCTAGGTTTTAAACCTGGTCCTCTCGAATAAGAGACCTGATTTTTGACCACTGGGCTATCACCGCATACATTGCATTTGTATGTTGAAATATTTCATTTATATACAGGTTTTTACGTTATTACAGAACCGGGCGTTGCAGCTACGTGTAGAAGGGGAAACATCAAGAAAATTGCTGAAGGTATTATTATTTATTATAGATTCTGCACGCAGCTTCATTTGTCTGGGCGGGATAGGTATAATTATCTTATGCACGTTATGCAGAAGATGTGCAGGTTATGGACTTATCTATATGCCACATTTTACATCCAAATACGTTCAAGCGTTTATACTAATAAGCTTTGTAGAAATCGGTTGTGAGGAGTTATCAGAAATGTATAAGTTTAGGGGAAAATAATTGTCTTATTTGGGTAGGAGATTACGTAGCAAAAACCGTGCTAACACCGACCTCCATCAAAATAAGCTTTACGGCAGTATCCATTACTCGCGTTTATATAAACTTATTTTGTTGCAGATGACACATCTAGTTTTGTAGCGGAGGTTAAATCGCAAGATAGCTTTAAGTCTGATTCCAGCTTGAAGCCCAAACTGGTTGAAAAGCCACCTTTCGACCAGGAGTTTAAGCGACCGTTCCCAAAGATCAACAGCCCGGCTAGCAGTAATCACCTCCCAATGCAAAAGGCTACACAGCTTAAGCAAGTAACCAAACCAAGTGCAAATATGGCTAAAGCAGCTTTCCAAGCAGTTAATGTTTCTCCGCAGAAGAACAAACAAGCAATAATTGCTTCTTTTAAGAACACAAAACTATCGCAACCATCTAGTGTTCCTGGTAAAGCCACTGTTCGGGTTTCACAAGCAACCAATATTTCTACTCAGAAAGTAGCACAATCCACTCAAAATGGTAAAACGATTCAAACAGCTAATGTTGTAAACAAAAAGATCGACACACAAAACGATATTACCACAGCTCAAAGCAATAAGCTTGAAAAAAGTGAAGCTGTACAGCAAGGCAATGTCGAGAAGGCACCAGCTCAAAATGTAAAAACACCGCCAAAAGATAAAGGTATTTTCTGCTTATTATACAACTTTTGGTAATTTTTTTCACTTCCATTTTATGATAATAACACTTTATTATTTTACATAATAGCCAAGTTGAACGCATCCATTTACGACCAAAGATTGGACCTCTGTCCTATTTTAGATTGGACACAGTTTGTCTATGAGACCGCTACTCATTAACAATACAAAAACTACTATATGCAATATTTAGAATCTACTATCTGGTGCAATATATTTTACCTCTTTAAACAATGTATAGGTTCACCCCAAAGCAGAGAAAACAAGGAAGATGTTGGAAAAGCCAAAGCCGACAAGTCACCGGTAGAGAAACGCGAACTGGACCCGCTGCTGACACAAGTCCTCGATGAAGAGTTGCAGGATATTATGATTCAGGTGACAAATGGATAATAATTGGTTTTCTTCATTATTATTAACAGGTTGCCGTACGTACATATTTTCGTTTTTTACAGATAGAAAACTCTCGCAGATATCGTGTTGACGTATGATAAGCTGTTATGACGTTGCTAGAAAGAAATTTGTCGCTTAATTAAATCATTTTATTTATTTACCAGGTGTGGCAGGAATTACCTGATAATCCGGAAGATGAAGATGAAAAAGTAACTGTTGACAAACTGCGCAATGAAGTGGGCGATGACCTGCGGAGGGTATTTATTTATCTTCATTCAATACTTCTTAAAAGTAGTGAAAGATTCAGGCCTAGCTGTTACGTAGCCACTAGAGCAAATAGAAATCTTAGAAATCCAAAAATAACCTTAAAATTACGGTTTACTTCACAATTCTGGGAGAAATAGGTGTCTTAATGGTATTGACTGGATTTAGGTATATATTATAAATAATGTTGTCTAACAAAACTTAGTGAACAATGCGATGCGGTCCTCTTTTTGTAACTAAGTGACACATTTAGTGTAGTGATGAACTATTCCATTCCAATACAGTGGTAATCTAAATTATTCACCGAATTCACTTGCATTTGAGTCAACTTTCTTATGTCCTCTGAAACTGAGACCGTGATATTGCTAGTCAACTATCGCTTGGGTCTATCGCCCAAGCATGGTATTTAATGTGTAAATAGCGTTTTAAATGGCGAATGAAATAAATAAATAAATGCTTAATGAAAAAATTAATTCATTCCAGGTATTAGGATTGAATGTCACCAAGAGACTACTGAATGTCTTCAATAATTTGTTCGTAAAGGTGCGTATTTTTATTGATCAATCATTTTTTTATTACATAATTTACACAGATTTTAAATATTATTAATTAGTGTTGTGTATTTGGCAACACTGTCTATCTGAGATTTGTTTGTGTTTGAGTGGGTCCCTGGATGGTTTAGATTCACAATTGAATCTGGTAGACGGCGCTCTGATAGACTTCCAGATTTTTATAATATATTTAGACAGAACCAGCACTTTTGTATCAGTTAACTGTATAATAAAACATTTGAATGTTAAAGTTTGTATATTGTAAATTTGTATCATTTTTGTTTATAGATTTATTTCACATGCAGACCGCAAATGGGATGCTTAACGACATTCCTGAGCACATATAACATCAAAAAGTTCAAGAGGATAGATAAGGACTCCAACGTATTCGCTGCTCATTTGATGTCCATAGAGGATTTTGATAAATTATGCCTCAATAAGGAGCTTACGTGCGGTAAGAGCTCGGACAGTTCAAAATAACTTTTATAAGGAACATCTTAAAAGCAAGAAAAAGTTTACATTATTTATTTAATTAAACTATATCCTAACATCAAATTATACATGTCTCCTTTTAACATTTCCCTTTTAATCCTATTTAAACAATGTGTTATTTAACAGGCGAGGCAAAGGTCACAGTGACCCCATGCTACAAATTTACCCAATGTCCAGAGAATCTGAAAACTATATATGATGACACATTTTATTATGACGATAATACTGCACAGGAGCACGCTGAATTTACAAAATATGATGAAGGTGAATCAATTGGTGAGAAATCTGGTGATACACAGTTTAAAAAGTGGGTAAATGAAATTGACACTATTGAAGAAACAGATCTGGATATGGAGATAGAAGAAAATGACCTAGAAGACTATATGGATGTAGAAGAAAATGATCTGGAAGGTGATGAAGAACTGGATGATGAAGATATACTAGCACTTATGTCAGAAGGAGTGGTGGTAGATGAATGCAGTGGGTCTGATGATGAAAAATGAATTATAGAATTCAAAATTGTCTCAAATCATATAGTATAAGCAGTAGCTACATTGTACATTGTGTACATTGTTAGTGAATAATATTACAAGTTATATTTTAATGATTAAATAAATAATTGTAAGTTCAAACTAATTAAGTATTTTAATTCTATCTCAAGTATAAATTTTTAGGGCAGAGTCTAAATATAAATAATAACAAGTTAATGGTTATATATATTTTTTATTAAGACTGACAAAGGAATAATTTTCTGCAATCAATTTATTTCAAAACAATCTAATATTTAATTAACTGTGTATTTAATATCTATCGAGTATCTTTTACAAATATCTAGTATTTATTTAAAATCAATTTGGTATCTTTATCGAGTAATTTTATTTTGTCTGCTCTGCATTATCTACAACTTCGTCCTCCACCTGAAAAAAAAAACAGTCATAATGAAACATTATACTAAATAACTACATAAAGTTATCAATTTGTAACAAAGAAATAAGATGTATCTTTTAGTATTCTTTTTTCTAATTATTTAATATATTCTAGTCAGTATTAGTAATACCATCCCATCCCAGTCTCAAATATTCTACGTCGCTAATCTACTGCTTTCCTATATAGGCCCAAGAGACAAAATGGATTATTTAACTCGTAATATTATATTTTGAGCCTGTTCAATTCTGAGCTGCACGCAATAAAGAAGAAGCTCTTCTTCTCTTGGGAGCTGCCGCAGCAGCCTTCCTCTTTTCCTCCTCAATCCGATCAGCAGTGTCGTAAACTTCTTTTGAAGCTACCTGTCGAATTTGATCGGTTAATGAGATGAGCTGCCTTATCTTCAATATGTTCATGGATGGCATCAGGGATAATATACCTACCTTCTAAGCCCTACTAGGGACAACAAAAATTCTGGCCCATAGTGTTGCCAACTTAACAAATTTCCTGTCTGATCAAACGGATTAAGATAATATATTTTGACGGCGGCTAGCTGTTTTTAATGGATTTTTGATGGAAAATACTAAACCCATTAAGCGGAATTTTGAGATTACTAATGGCAACTCTGCCTGTTCGCCATACATATAGAAGAGACGAATTTCAGCTCCATTTCTTTTTTTGGGAAACAGTCACTTCATGTTTGATAGCATTTCCCCTTTTTTAAGGTTTCATGTGACAAATACAATAGGTGTACCAAATTTTCGTCTTGAGTACCAGTTTTTTACTAGCTCAGGTGCAAGGATTTTGGAGTAGCCGTCTGACATCCCTGGTTCAGTGCCAGGCGCCAGACCATTGATAATACATTGCCAGACGCGAGACGTCAGACTTAGTACATTCTATGTGCTACTATCTACTATGTAGTCTGTGCTGTGCGTCAGACCAGACCACAGATTACATAGAATGTATGGACCAGACGCCAGCTCCGATAGGAGTTTAGTGTTCTGTGCGAGACGCTATCCAATGACGCCATTTTCTTATTCTCCACTTCAGTCAGTCCAGCCACCTCACGGCGTTAGACTTATTCTCTTTTTCGTCTAAACTCCATTGCGCTAGCTAGTTGACTCTGAAGTTTTGGGTCTTGTTAAACTCAGTTTCTAAGTGAGTTACATGCAAAAGTTTAAAATCAATTTAAATTTATAAATTGAGTATAACATGAGACGTAATAACATGGGCGAACGCCCGCAAGCTGGCAGGGGCGGACCCGAATGGGGATTCAGAGGACTGTCGATGATCGAAAATCCAACAATATTAGTAAGTTACACGGATTTTAGAAATATTTCTGAATTTAAAATTGAATATTTGGGAGAAAAAGAACGAATTATTTCCGAATCGGTCATCACTACATAGTATAAAACAAAGTCGCTTTCTCTGTCTCTATGTATGCTTAAATCTTTAAAACTACGCAACGCATTTTGATGCGGTTTTTTTAATAGACATAGTGATTGAAGAGGAAGGTTTTTATTTTATGTATAAAACGTTCACAGTTTTTTTGTAGTGTATTTAGTATCATCATTGCACCCGTGCGAAGCCGGGGCGGGTCGCTAGTATTTGATAAGAACTGAGCAAAAGTACATATAAATTCTGAACTAAACACAAGCAGAAAAATAAGCATTTTTATATCGCGATGGTCTTGACACATTACCACGAAACAATTTTACATATAATATATTATGTATAAGTTCAATTACATAGTAGATTTACAATTACATAAATAATTGTATTTATATACTGTTTGTCGACCAATAAAGATTTTTGTATTTTGTATTTTTTCTGTATTGTATGTGCTGCAAGGGAGAGCGCTAACGGACTCAGAATCAGAAAACGAACTACTGAATTCATCAATTAGTTTCATAAGTGTAGGTACCTACTCTACTAACAAAATTTGATTACTGGCAATCTTTGACATTGGTGATTATCATCAACTTGAGTGAAGTGACTGACTTCATCAACTAGTCACAGTCAGAGTGAAGTCAGTCAGGTGCGTAAACAAGTGTAATGGAGTATGCTGGAGTAAATAAAATTGCAGTTTAAAGATATTGTAGTACAGTGGGACTTTTACACAATTCTAGATTGGATGTGGATGTTTATTGGTTACAGTAACCATTTAGCATCAGATTATAATAATTGTGCTTTTGTCAGACTTGTCTTGAAGCCTTACAGACTCTTTGGACTATTAAATTGATTGAGCAAAAATCATCACCCAACTTAAAAGTGTCCAGGTTGAAACATATTCTGCCATTGTGGCTTTGTCAGTGAATCAATAATAATTAGTGAAAAAGGTAATACTGTTTATCATTTCAGAATATTAATAAAGAATTGGAAAATCTTAGACGTAAGCGAGACGACATCAGAAGACAGCAAGAAATGCTGAACATGGAGACGCAGTTCCATAAAAAGGTGTGAAATTTAGTTTAATTAATTACATCAAAAAGTTTTCAATAAGACTTCTAGTCCTACAAACATTTTTGATATAAATAAAAAGCTCAGCCATCTCAAATTGAGTTTAGTGATTCATAAATTTTTAGTATTACAATTAATTATTGTAATAAAATGTAGTAGCATTTCAAGACAAACATTCTCTTACATTAACTTTTATTATCCTTCTAGTTAGTACCAAACTGATCTAACTTTATTTTTACTTATCTTGAGCAATCAATTTTGCTTGATCTTTCTAGCTATAGTGTATTGTAGAATACTCTGTAAATATTATTTCTGTCAATGCAGGAAAACCAAGAATCCTGTCCTAAAATTCAGGGAAAAAATTTGATTAAAATCTTATCTTGATAGGTTCAGAGTTTCAATTAAGGTTTCTGACTTTTAAAGAAGTTTAATCCATATTGATAGTTGATTGAAAACTATTTCTGTTAAAAAGTGTCAGTGGTTTTTATTAACTGCAAACTTTTTCATTTCAAATAAAGAATTTTACTTAAGATTTACTTGCAGTCGATGAAACAGGTCCTTCTGGTCACAATTTGAGGTATAATTATGGGGAATTTTGTCATGCAGCACCAGGATTGTAGTTGAGTTTGTGCAAACCACATTTTTTCCACTGTGCCAAGTATCTCAACTTTTAGTGCCTGCTAATGTTTTATTTCAGTAATTTGTGCATTTGCAAAATAAGTGCATTCTACTATTCAATTACTGTTTTAGTTAATTTAATGGCTGTCCTGTATAAAAGTATAATTTCTAGCATATTATGCTTTAATGATTCTTTATTGTTTTGAAACATATTGAGATAGAATGTTGTTTAAAAACTTCTGTTCTGTTATATGAAAAAATACTGACAATAACTTAGCTGTGGTAATACTATTTACTATTGTATTGGCCACTATATTGATACAGAAAATACCATACAGACATGTAAATTATATGAGACCTTGATTTACATTTTTCTAGAGTTGCAACAGTAAATTTACAGTTAAGTCAGAATTAAAATTTGGCATGTTCTAAATTATAATTGTTAAGAACATCTCCAGATTTTAACTGGATAAAGAAAAATCTAAAAATATTACTTTTCAATAAATAGTTCGGGGTTCGATCCCCGGCGGCGCAGAAATTTAAATGTTGAATTTGGATTTCTGTTCTCGGTCTGGGTGTTTGTGTAATTGTCTTTGTATGTGTCCATGGCACCCACGACACAGGGAATCCTA